>FLMG01003376.1:0-17658 GCA_900088475.1 Hyphochytrium catenoides
TGATCCTTCTCTTCCTTCTCCTTTTGCCTCTCTTCTCTCCCTTCAATTCCTTGTCCTGCTGCTGAATCTGACCCTTGTTTGGCGGCACCTGCCAGCTCTCTTGCGATGCCTGGGTCACTGCCGATCCCGCTGTGGATTCCTATTGGTGGCCTACCTGGCTTGTTACTCTGATTCTTTCTGTCGAGAGTTTTGAATTTCTTTGTCTTTTGTCTGTTTGTGGAACTGTTTAGCTTGTGTCAGGTGTCGCGATCTCTGCCTCGCGTTCCTCTCTCTTCCGCCCGGCTCTCTCTCACTCTTTTCTCTCTCTCTCTCGCTCTTTGCAGTTCGTGCCTTTGATGCTGTGACCGACTTCATTATGCAAACAAGGAAGAGTAAGTACTCTGTCTATTCTGCCCTTTCTCGAAGATGTAGGTCTTCCGTAGTGACCAACCCTTCCAAAGGCTGGCATGCCCCCGCTCCGTCTCGCGTCTTTTCTGTGCAAATGCCGTAGATTCTTGTCGAATTTCTTTCTGTCTAGCCTGGTGCCTCAATCGTACTCTCTACAACGTTGGTCGCCTTAGTCCTGTCTAGCTGGTTTATTCAAGCTCTCTTCCTGTTCCTCATCTTTTCGACAGTTTCTCTCTCTTCTTTCCTGGTGGCAGGCGCTAGCAAGCGTGGCTGGACTTCCTGGCTAGCCGCAGCTGTCGATTTGCGGGTCGTGGGCGTTATTCCTGTCGTCATGGATGAGCTGAACCTTAGGAAGAACCTCAAGCACCACTTTCAGGTCTGGCACAGCCGGTCCTTCCTCTCTCTTTGCAATCCCTCTCCCTCCTCTTACTCTTCTTCCCGTGCAATGTCACCTCTTCTCCTCTCCGTCTGCCCCAGTTCTGCAGTCGCTTTATCTCTTTCCGCCGCCAAGCTCCTTCCGTTGCCGCAATGCCACTCTCTCTCTTCCTAGCGCTGACGCTATCTTCTGTGTTCTCCTTTCCTTTCCTTACCTTCTAGGCGTATGGCGGCTGGAGCTTCGCTTTTACGCCATACTGGGAGCTAAATCTTACTAAACATCTTGACGGTATGACAAACCGCCACGGTATCCAACTCTTGGCCCCGCCTGTCTACTGTGCCCACTTCTCTCTCTCTCTCTCTCTCTCTCTCTCTCTCTCTCTCTCTCTCGTCGCTTCTTCCTCCTAATATTGAGACTTGCTACTGCTAGTATTTCTATCTCTTCTTCCATCGTTTTCTGATGGTGCGGCTGGTGCTTGAGAGAAATACCTCGTCGAGGTCTCGTCTACTCACTCTTATTCTCTTTCGTTCTTTCTCTTTCTCTGCACTAGATCCTGAGATGGATGCCCTAGCTGATCTGGTGGATCCCTTCAGTTATCGTAAGGCCGCGGCATGTCTACATAGATCGTTGCGCACGCTTCATCTCTCTGCCTTCGTTCTCTTTCTGTGCGCCACTTCCGCCCTTATTCCTGTCATCTTTCTCTCTCTCTGTCACGCTATACCTAAAGGCCCACAGGATGTCTGTTTCTCCTTTTTCTTTCTCTGTTCTTAGGGGAACGTTTGTCCATTCCCAAGGTAAAAAGCTTGCTTCCCCACTATCTGTGCGCCTTCTTATCTTTGCTTAGGTTTCTCTGTTTCACTTATAATGCTTTGCCTTGTCCTCGCAGGAAAGATTCGTGTCTCCTTACCGCCCCGCTCTTCGTTCCATCGATTCCTCTTCGTATGTGGCCTCTCTCCCTTAACTCGTGTGATCGCTCTTCATTTATTATGGTCATGGCCCTGTGAGAGCTGACTTCATGCTCCTCCCTTTGTCTCTCTTTCTCTTCTCTCCTTCTCTCTCTCTCTCTCTCTCTCTCTCTCTCTCTCTCTCTCTCTCTCTCACGGGGCACACACAAATCTTCTCTGTCTCCTCCTCTCTCACCCCTTCCACTTTTGTAGTTGGTGATGTCAGCTACAGGCGACGAGTTCTTTCTTCCTGATGACTGGGCATACTTCTGGAGCAAACTGCAAGGATTCAAAGGCCTTCTGATGATTCCGAATAGCGAGCATTCCTTGGTCTGGAAGCCGCCTTCTTCCTCTCACAGTTTCCTCTTTTCCTGTGGCAACTCTACTGTCTATGTGTCTCTTTCTGTCACTCTTCCTTCTTCCTCCCTCTTATTGGCGGTCTCGTCTTTCCTCTCCTACTTCCTCTTCTCTCTCTCTCTCATACCAACCTCTTCCGCTCTCCCTTGCTCTCACTGCCCTGACTTCTTACGAATAACTCCATCCACCCTTTGGGACGCTATCCTTTGTGCCATTGAACCAGACTCCACTCTCTCTTCCCTTGTCGGTATCGACTCTTGCTTCTAGTGATGATACTCGCCCTCGTCAACCTTCCTCTCTCTCTGCCCTATGATGTCAGCGACATCTATACTGACCATACGCCTCTTTCCTCATTCATAACTTTGCTCTCTATTTTCTTGCTCTTTTGTCCCCTCTCTCTCTCCCCTCGCTCTCTACCTCTCTTGCGCTCTCTCTCCTTCTCACCACACTCTCTGAAATGCTTCCCTTAGATCACAGGCTTCACAGAGGCAATTCCGTCTGTTGCTGCCTTCATCGGAGGCGTGGCGGCGGGCGGGCTTCCAGAGCTAGCTTGGAACATATCTGCGGGAGGGACTATCATGATGAGGACTAACACACATCCAGAGGTACGAGCCCGCCGGCCCTTGGCGGTCAATGCTTTTCCTTTTTCTTGGCTCTCTCTCTCTTCCTCCCTCGCTCTTTTCCTCATCTCCCTTTGCTGTTTCTCTCTCTCTCTCTCTCTCTCACTTTGTGCCTTCCTCCTCCTTGCTTTGTGTCTTGTTCCTCAAAGATTATCACCCTCTTGGTCGTCTCTCTCACTGCATCCCAAACTTCTCCTTGTCGCTGTCAGCTTCTTTCTTCGCCGCCTCATCGGCTTGGCGGCTGGTCAAACTGCTCTTCTCGTACCAGTGTCACCTAGCTTTGGACTCTCTGTTCTCTGATACAATCATTCTCACTCTCTCTCTCTCTTTCTCTCCCTCTCTCTCTCTCTCCCCTTCTGTGTATGTGCCTCTGGGTTTTCTTTCTGTAGCGAGCGCTAGTTTGGAAGGGCCATTCCTGCAATTCCAAGAGAAGAGACTTCCGAGCTCTCTTTCTTCCTTCCTCAGCCTTTCCTCTGGGCTGCGGCTGGTGCGGCGTCCCTTTCCCTCCTAAACCTCATCTCTGTCTCAACACGGTCAGCCGATGGAGCTCTAAGGTAAAGGAAATAGCTACAAAATCGTGAAAGGGACAGGGCTGACTTCAAAGTGGTGAAGAAGAGAGGGAGACAAGGAACAGAGAGGGGAGAGAGGACAAGTGACGGTGAAAGAAATAGTGACAGAGAGAGAAGGAATGTAGAAAACGGAATTGTGACTATTTTGGGGGTCCTGTCCTCTTCTCCGTGCCTCTCTTATCTTTAACTGCTGCCACTCCTTATCCTCTCTCCTTTTTTTTTTCTCTCTCTCTCTCTCTTTTCTCTTACACTCTTTGTCACTTGGGCTGCAGACACTGGACCCAATGTCCTTTCCTCCGGTGTCGGGGGTCCCTTATGTCTCTTCTTCTTTGTTGGAGCGGTGGGTGGTCTATCAGGCAGAGGAGAAGGAGGAGAGAGGACGATGGGTTGGCTACTTTATCGACCTCACCTTTCCTCTCAACGAGAGCAAAGGCGTAGACACCTCGTATGAGTTTCTTCTCGGAGGAAGAGGTACAGTCTCAATCTCTCTCTCTTTCTTCCCAATGCTCCCTTGTTTTTGGACCCTGAACCCTGGTGTTTTATCTCCTGACTCCGTTTCTCTCGTGCTCTGAGTTCTCTTTTGGATTGTGCAACCATCATATCTCTCTCTCTCTCTCTTCCGTCCCAGCTCTTTCCCATCTCCATGGAGTTCCGATGTCACTCTGGTTCATTTTTCCTCAACGCGCTAAGGCGGCTTAGTAACTTGCCCGGCGTTTCCCGCGCTCGCTCGCTCTCTTTTGACTGGGCTCGTCTCTCTCTCTCTCCGTGCATCTCTCTCCTCCCGTCTTACAGGCGCCCTCCGCTTCACCTCTGGAGTGGCGATCCGCCCTCGTTCATTCCCCTATCCTCCCTGTCAAGGGGAAGCCTGTTACGGCCGACTCGTCTAAGAATAAGGGTAGAAGCAGGATGAAGGAAGAAAGAGGATGTTCCTTATTATTTCGGTCAATGTGCTACATCCCTTGTGTCTCGCAGCGCCTCTCTCTCTCTCTCTGTGTCCTCTGGTGTTCCTTTCTCTTTCTTTTCTACCTCCCATGCGTCCTCTCTCTTCTTCTTCCGCTCATCAATCACTGTTCTCAGTCAAACGTTTTGGCTCAAAGATGTCTGTTGAATGTTTCTTCATTACTACGCTCAACTCTATGGGGAAGAGACCACTCGAAGACTTATCACACACTTTCTCTCTCTCCTCTCTCTCCTCTCTCTCTTTTCTCTACCATAGTGGTAGCTATCGCCTGTACCGGTGCGGGGGAGGAGAGACTCTTCTTCTCATATCTCTTGGGTTAGAATATCTCTCTCTTGAGGAGGAAGGCCGACGGTGGTACCCTCCTCGCCCGCCTCCACTCTGTCTTCCAGTGGAAGCGGAGCGGCTGGGCGGGTAGTGATGATGTGAAGGAGGAGGAGGAGGAGCGTTGCGATGGCCTTTTCGACGTGGAGAGGAGCTGCCATATCTTCGAGGGGGAGGAGGCCTTTCGCCTTAGGAGAGGAGAGAGTGTTGGAGGACGGAGAGAGAGAGAGAGAGAGAGTCAAAGACACCGGCATATGAAATGCGAGGGAGAATTAGTCGATCCAAAAGACAAGAGAAAATCAAAAGACAGAGCTTCAGGAGCGGATGAACCACAAGGGTGAGCCATCTCATAAGAGTCAGAGCTTAAGAGAGTAATGCAGAAGAAGCTTTGTACCTCTGACGGGGCTCTTGTCTCTCTCTTCTCTCCTAAAGTTTCTCTCTCTGGGTTCCTCACTGTCATCGTAGGGGGAATCATCCCCAGCCCCATGAGTAGATATCACTTCCTCCACCGGCGGGCTATAGAGAGCAAGAAGAGATGGGAGAAATTAGTCATTAGAAAGAGCTTGTGGAGAGAGTAAGAGAGAGACACACAGAGAGAGAGTGCGACATGATATGTGGGACTGCCTTTGAAAAGGGAGATATGGACAAATAAGCTGAATGGCTTGCTTCTCCCTCTGTCTGTCTGTCTTTCTCGCTCTGTGTTTGCCGTAGCATGAGCAACTTACCTATCAATTCTCTGTTCTGACTCCTGGGGAGAAGCGCCGCGCTGCTCTTGTGCTGTTGGAAGCGAAGAAGGTTCGTCTTCTGGCTCTAACTTATTGATCTCTTCTCTCTCTGTTGCTCTTTCGTCGTCTCCTTCTAGCTCAACTCCTTCCATCTCATCGACCTCGAAGTCTACCTCGTTATCCTCTACATTGTCGGTTTCCATCCGTCCCGACTTTCTTCCTTGAACAGAAGAGGAAGAAGAGAGACGAGGCCGTCTCTCTGTTTGGTCTCTACTCTCTCTAGAGGGAGAAAGACGCGCCTTCTCTTTCACGTCTGGGTCTTGGTCGGGTTCAATACCGGTTTCTCTCTTTGTTATCCTATAGTCTTCTTCCCGATCTTGGCTTCTCCTAACCTCTGCCTCTGGCTCGTGAGGAAGAGGAGAGACGGGACTTTGCTCATCTTCTCTCTTCGGCAGCCGAGGAGGAGAGGGCAGGGATGGAGCTGAAGGCTCAGGTCCGTTCTCGCTTCGTCTTCTTTTGGCAGGATAGTGTGCTGGGCTTTGAGACCTGGAGCGGCCTCTTCGAGAAGGAGGGAGAGAACCAGCAGGGAGAGAATGTGAATGAGGAGGCGCTCGTGGGCGCTCTCTCGAACGTGAGCGCGGCTCCTCTCTCCTTCCAGGCTGGCCCATTTCTCTCTCTCTTCCCCTTCGAGCATCTTCTTCTCTCTCCCTCTCGTATCCTCGAGGTGCCCCCTGCCAGTATTGCGGTGGAGGCGGAGATCGTCTCTCTCCTGCTATTCTTCTCTCTTGGCCTGCTCTCCGTCTATCCTCTCCTCTTGAGCCTCTGCCGAAAGGAGAGGGAGAAGGAGAAGACTCTCGTCCTCGGACCCTTCCTACGTGGCGCGCAGGGTCTCTCTCCCTCTCCTGATACCGAGGAGGAGGAAGATGGCTCCGGGGTGACGGTGGTCTGGCAGCAAGTGGAGGCTGTTCCCGTCTCTCCCAAGAGCGAGAGCGATGGTGTGGCACCCGGGGAGGATAATCTTCTCGTCCTCTTCTTCCTCTCTCCACGTCGTTGCGTCTCTCCTCTCCTCTTCTTGGCAGCTCTTCAATAACTCCAGGCCTAGTGCTGCCCCGATGACGATCCCGCGACCTTGACCGATAGCCTTGGACAGGCCGCGGGGAACGAGGAGCCACGCCATCTCTGTGAGGCTCTCTTCCTCTCCCTTGTCCTTCTCTAGTAATCGATCCTCTCCCGTCCCTTTGTTCCCTCCTACTCTGTGCGTTCAAGTTGTCGTTTGAAGGGAACGGCAAGGCTTCTGTTCCTCCTTTTCTAACCTCTTCTCTCCTTACGTGACCCCCTGGTCCTTCAATGATGGAGGCTGGTCGAGGTAACAAGCCCTTTCTGTCCGCGTCTAACACTTCCCGTTCTTTCTCCTCTGCTCGTCCTTGATCGCGTGGCTCTCCCAGCTCGTCCAACCCAGAAGCATGAGGGCCGGCCAGGGAGGAGTCTTCCCAATCATCTGACAGGAGAAGCCCCATAAGAGCGCGGACCAAAGAGAGGATAAAAGGTCGTGGCTAGAATGAATGACCTCTAGCGCCGAAGAACAGGCTGACAAAGGGAAGGAGATAATTTTCCCTGGAGATCTAAAGCAGCACGGTGTTACCTTCCGACTCACGCAGGGCAGGCATCTGCGGAACCTTGTCATAGCTTGAGTCTGGGGAACCCTTGCTTTCTTCATCTCTACGTGCCTCTCTTTCCTCTCCTTCAACTCTGTCTTCATGGTCTGTGCGCTCCTCACTCTGCGTGACCACCTCAGACACCATACTTTCCCTAGTGGCCAAAGGCGCAGCTGCAGAGGTTGCCAGAAGAGGATTTGCATCCTCTCTCGTCCGAGATAACTCGACCCGCAAAGGTACATTTTTGCCGACAACCAGCTTATCGAGGGCATGCACGGCCTCTGCAGCATCACAGAAAAAGAAGGGAAGAGAGAGAGAGGAAGTTAGCCAGCCATCGGGAAAGTGCAGGACAGAGTTATAAAAGAAGAAGGAGGGCGGCCAAAAATCTTTGACCCTCTAAGTCGAGCTGGATAGAGCCGACGCTGTAGAGGGACCATATGAGGAGGAAGGAGAGTGGCAGTGCAGGAGGTAGGAAAGAATGAACGACAGACAGGCTAGAAAAGGCTAGAGACAGCGACATTCTCTTTTTTACCTTCTGCTATCTGCTTACTCCGAAAGCCCAGAACCATAATCCGATCCTCAGGCGCCCAAAGCAGCTCTCTGTAGCTGTCGATCCTATGGTCATATTATTCAACGACAATCAGGAATTGGTCTAAAAGAGTGTGGGCCAAAGGCGCGGCAAGGAGCAATGAAGAAATCTTCTACGGTTGACCAGGACGGACGAGAACACAGCGGCAAGAGTGCTCTCTCCGATTGTTCACAGCCAAGATGACCAGTGAGACAAAGTGTTGCTAGCGAAGGAAAATGAAGAGGAAGAGCCGACGAAGAACATGACAAGGGTAACATAAGATGGGGAACACAAAGAGAGAGAAGGAAAGAGAGAGAAAGAGAGAGAGACCGCTAGACCGACAAAGGAAGAGACAGAGGAGAGATGAGAGTTAGGAGTGAAAGAGAAACATAAGATGTACCGCACCTTAAAGCTCTGGTTAGGACTTCCTTCCTTGTGGCCTCACTGGCCACCCGCCGGACCTCAACCTTACTGTCTGTTCCAACCTCCTCCTCGGGAAGAAGCTGCTCTCTGTTGCCCTCTCTTCTTTCCTGCTCTTCTCTCTCGGGCTCTACCTGATATATTCTCACCTCTTCCTCTTTTAAGGCATTCTTCTCTATTTCTAGAGTGGGAGCCTCTACCCTCCCCATCGACGAAGTGCCAGCCCGAGGAGAGGGCCGTGTTGCTCTCTGTGCCGAAAGAGGGAGGGACAGCTGACTTGGAAGGGGCTTATCCCCAATAAGGCCCGATGCTTCTTTCTTCTTTTCTCCTTTCTCTCCCTTAGGCCCATTATCGTAGCATACATAGAGCTTCTGCCCGTTGAGAACAACTCCTTTAGTATCCTTGACAGCTGCTGCGGCTTCAACGACCTTGTGAAAGGTGATAGAAAGCCTCCCCGGCTCCTGTTGATCTCCATTGCTTTCCAGCTTCTCGGTAACAGGAATGAGCGCGGAGTCTTCTATAGTCCCATACTTGGCCATCTGACGTACAACCTCCTGGAAGACCCAAAAGAAAAAGAAGTTTAGACCTTGGTCTCTGACTTGCTCTGAGCATGTCCGGCCTCTCACGATGTTCTTGTTCTCTTTGGCGTCCTTCTTTTGGAATCCTCTCTCTCTCTTTAATCTTCTTATGAACCTTGCGGATTCTTACCTCTTGGTCTTCCTTTCGACATGGCTCTACCAGGACTTTTTTGCACGAGGGTCCGAAAGAGAAGTTCACATTCACTTTCCTGTTCAAAAGAGTGAAGTCCTTGAGCTCAGACACTGCACGCCTGGCCTCCTCCTTTGTCCGATAAGAGACAAAAGCATAACAACTGGTGCGCCGTTGTCCTTTCCCTAATAAATACATGTGCAGCGAGAGGAGATTCAGAACGAGGCACAGGGAAAGAACTGACCAGAGGAGAACCGTAAAGCTAGAGAGCTATACCATGGACCATAAAATTGAAGCAGAAAGGGACAGAACGTTGTCAGAGCCGCGCGCTAGGTGTAGGAGGTAGCCGCAGCTTGAGAAACATTTGGAGCTGAGTAAAGTTTATTCAGGAGAAGGCGAGCAAAGGCCCTGGAGTGAGAGAGAGAGAGAGAGAGAGGAGAGAGAGAGAAGAGAGAGAGAGAGAGCGTGCGCGCGAGAGAGAGAGGTGCGAAGGGCGTAAAGGGACAGTACAAGCTAAGCTGGGACAATTCAAGGACGACAGTCCGCAGGCAGCAGGATACCTTTGCCTCCTATCTGCTTCTTCAGCACTTGGACATCCTTCGCCGTGACATGACCATATTTGTTTAGAGTTGGGAGAAGATCTTTGGCGGTAGCGTCTCCAGGAAGAAGGCTAAGGAAGACAAAGCGCGTGGGTCTGGACGGCTCTTCAAGCTCTTTTTTACCGTTATCTGATGCCTCCTCTTTGACCTTCTTCTCAGGTCCTTTGGTCGTCTTTTCTCCGCCTGTTTCTCCCCTGGATAATGCCTGGTTTCCTTCAGGCCCAGGTCCCGGGCCCGGTAGCTTCGGGCGCTGGCTGGCATCTTCTTGTTTCTCGTTTTTGGCAGGAGGACTCGGAAGGGGCTGCCTTTGCTGGGTACTCTTAGGTTCTGCTGGCTTCTGCGCCGTTGCTGGGGGAGGCTTGGCTGGGGGAGTGGCCACCGTGGTGAGGAGCGCCCGAAGAGAGCGCTCAATCGCCCTTGACTTCTCTTCTTTTAAGTGTGACGCCGCTATTGCTTTTACCTGAGCAGCCACAGAGCAAACACAGTCAGTCACATGAGGGGACTAATGAGCGAGAGAGAGCATCGAGCCGTCGAGACAATGAATGGAATGGCTTCGCTGACGACAAGTCCTTAGAAGTAGCCTGATCGAGCACAGAAGACGTATCCGCAGGAAAGGAGCGATACCAAGAAGCGTGAGTGCAGGGAGCGAGAGAGAGAGATAGCCTGATCGAGCACAGAAGACGTATCCGCAGGAAAGGAGAGATACCAAGAAGCGTGAGTGCAGGGAGCGAGAGAGAGAGAGAAAAAGAAGTGTAGGGGGAAGGAAGATGGTCAGGATGGAGAAACAGGTAAACGCCTGATACCTTGTCCCTGACATCATTCCCTGCTGCTGGTTCTCTGATCAGTGCAGTGATGGCTCGAATGGAATGTACGCGGATTGCTTGGTCATGCTCAGGACTAGCAAACTTCAGCAGGGCATCCACACTCTCAGAGATGTGCTCCGGGAACAAGGATATATGCTAATGTAGGAGAACGATCGCTTAGCGTGAGACAGCGGACAAGAGAAAGAGCATAATGAGGGAGAACGTGGAAGTGTAGCAGTCCTGGAGGTCGGAGTAAAAAGGTGTATCTATAGAAGAGAAAGGGAGAGAGACTAAGAGAGGGCAAGAAAGAGACAGAGCGCATTGAAGCTAAGATAATAGCTTGGTCTCGGTGTTCTATCAGACAGATGCGAATAAAATAGTCTAGAGGAAGGTAGGTAGAGAGATGAGTGTCTTCTGAAGAGGACAAAACATTGCTGCTGGGCACTGAAGAAAGGCTGTAAGACCTTCGTAAGGATCTGTGAGGCTACTCCGATGGTCCGGACATTGCTCTTGGCATCTATGTAGGGAAAGTAGTTAGAAAACTACGGAGCCTGACACCTTTTGTGACACTCCTGAGAAATAAGCAAGAACTGCTGAACGACATACGGAGAAGGAGCGAGAGAGAGAAATGCGGCGAGAGATGGAGCGAGAGAGGAGATAATGGAGAAAAGACTGATCCCTTCACTCGCCTTACCGACTGCATTGAGTGTGGATAATATTCTGCTAAATGCCTTGGCATGTTCTTGCCCGATCGTGCCTCCTTTCGGTCTTGATAGTGCTGTGTCTATGGAATATAGCACGGTGATGGGATCTGCTAGATACCAAGCGGTGCGATGCATGCAGCCAATCCGAGAGGAGCAGTTCTTAGAGACGAGGAGGGAGTAACCCATGCCTTTCCTACATTAGTGCGCACCTCGACTTTCTTTTGGAGACGACATGGATCTTCGGTAGGCGTATCAGTCAGGGACAAATGGCCTTAGCAGATAGCGAAAATCAACTAATGACAGGCCAGCGCTTCATGTGGAATCAGGAGGATGGTAGAAACAACCAAAGCTATAAAGGTTAGCCGCCACGGCAGCAGCCTACGTGCCAAGTGACATGCTGAAATAGTCTGAGATTCAGCGGACAGGTATCTCCTTCTGCGGTGAAGTCACAGCTGCTGCACATGGAGATCGGATCTCTTTCTAGGGCGTTGAGACTCTGGAGATCTGAAGCTTGAAGCTTCGGCCGAAGATTTTTTGTCATCGTATTTCTTTGGGATTGCAAGCGAGGGAAGGCTCCTGGCGCCACAGGGATAGGTCTCCTCTCACTGTGGCCTAACACTCAATCTATCAATGTAGATGGGGGTGACCCCAACGAGACGAAGTGGGAGGAGGTGAGGTTACCCCTTCGCAGTGTTAATCTTAGGGTTACATAATTCGGAATATATATATGCACATCAGTGACCATACCAAAGTAACAGCAAACGATCGAGAATAATGGAATAATGGGACGCTTGGGGCTGGCCGTTAGCGGACGGCGTTATGGGCGTTCTTCCAGATCCCAGATCTCCGAAGCTCAATTCTCTGTCTCCACGTCTCCACCAGACAGTGCAGATCTAATCTTCATAGCAGTGCAGTTCAACAGAGACATCATCGCTCTGAGGCAGCTTGGGCCCCGGCGGTAGCTGATAACGAGTAAGATTAGACACCTTTCTTCTTCGTTCTTGATCGTTGAGGTTACTCGCTTGTTGCTACGTGACTTTGCCTAAGAAAAGCGGTTCTGAAGGAAGCGTATCTCATCAAGAGACATATGCCTCTACTCGCATCTCGTCACAACTCAACTCACTCTTCGCGAATAAGAGAAGTAAGCTTGACCTGTGGGTGGCCGCGCTCAGCAGTCTTAAGCTAGGCATGTGACCTATATTTAGACTAAACCTTGTTGGATGATAGTGCTCTGCTCTTTCACCTCCAACGATGGATCCGCATCTGCTAGCTTGCTGCGGCCTACCCGCAACGAGGCTCATAATTCGAGGGCCACATTATAGCATCATGACGTAGTCAGTGAAAGCTCTGGGATGTACCCGTAGCAGGGCGCTCTTTCTGAGCAGCTCGTAAGCTGTGCAATACATTTCTCTCAATAGTTTACCAGGAAGAGGAATCTTGGCCGTCGCTCCGGGAGTCTATGCCCCACGTCCCACTCAGGTCAATTGTGGCAACTTCAGCAAGATTGGGCGTGGACGCGAGCTGGGCCCGTCGTCTTAGTGGGCGTCTCTGCTCTAAATTTTCACTCTGTGCTAGTGGGCACCAAACGTCTCTGGGCAGAATGATAAGCTCCCTTATACGCTGAGACGATAAGGGCTCTATCACCTCGTGTTCTCACTCCGCCCTGCACTATTATACTCTTCCCAGTGCTTCCACAGCTTCCTCGGTGCTACCCTCTCCCTTCTTCTCCGTTTCTCTCTACCAGTCTGGGTATTGCGTGCTATCGCATAGAGCGATGTCCGGTCTATCGTATTCTCCTTTGTAGAGCTACCCGGTGATCAGTCTTTTCCAAGTTCCCTTCTTCTGTATGGCCACGGCACCTTCTTCGTCCTCATGAGATCCCTCTGCCCCTTCTCCTGCCACTCTATATGCGTCTTTCCCCCTCATGTTGGCCAAGGTTTCCTAGCGTTGGACTTTCAGGACCATTCTTATCCAAGAAGCCGAGCATGGAATGAATCATTGATTATCTTAAGCTTTGTTAAATATCTCTCCTCCTCCTCCTCCTGTGGTCAGAGCAAGTCAGTTGTCCATAAAGCTGCGATGTAAAAAGGACGCGTACGTTCGGATCTTCTCTCTCTACAAAACCTTCTACTTTCAGGTTTACCCTTTCTAAAGGGTGAGACACGAGTAGGATTAAGGGAAGAATGACGGGAAGGCGAGAGAGAGAGAGACAGGAAAGGCTAAGGCTAGCAATCCTTTCCTCTCCTTGCATTGCCTCTATTCAAGCCTGCCTGTCACTCAGATTTCCGCCTCCATGCTATCCAACGCCAATCGCTTTTGCCAGCGCAGCAGCACAGGCTTCGAGAGAGTCTTTAAAGTCCTTAAGCTCTGCTCAAAGCCAATCTCCCATGTGCTAATACCGTTGATCGTGAGGAGAATGTCTCCAGGGGAGACCAGAGCCAGGTCAGGATAGTTGCCTTTCCCTGTCAACCTGCTAACGACGGGCAAATGGCTGACATCGTCCTCGTAAAGAGAGAGCCCCAGCGGTCCTTGCAACCAGTTTGTGTTAAACTGCCCTTCCTGCATTGAGTTTGATCGCAAGAGAACCTCACTGTTAGGGGCTGAGGACTGGCCCTCCGTCGGCCTTGGAGCAAGTCCTCCTGCTGGGTCATAGGGCCGCCGGAACACTAGAGTTACTGGCTTTACGGCCGAGCCTAATAAGTTAATGATCTCATCAAAGTTCTTCCCTTCTACGGCGCTGCCTCCAGCCCTGATAAGGAGATCTCCCTTGTTCACTTTACTGATCTCTGGGCAGACAGACCGGCCAGTGAGCCTTCGCACGCAAGGAAGACCCGTAAGCCCGTCTTTTTTCATTGTGATACCCAGTGGCCCTTCCGTCCAGTGGAAGGAATATTCATCGCCAGGAAAGGACGGTGACGAGAAAGACGGAGTAGGAGAGGAAGAAGGAAAGGAAGAATGTATAGGGGGCGAGGGAACAGGTTGAGGCGGCATTGGAGCCGATTGCCGTGTGATGCTGATGGTTTGACTCCCGTCTCTGTGCGCTGGAGAGTTCTGCTGCTCGCCTCCATAGCCTCTGCTTCCTCTGCTAGGAGGTCGCTCAGATGTGTACGTAGAGGCCAAAGAAGATGCAGGAGGCGGTGAAGGAGAAGAAGCCACGGGTCCACCAAAGGCGGAAGCATAACTAGATGGTGGAGCTTGCTGCCAATCACTCTGTGAAGCGTAATGGGTTGACGTTGACTGATAGAAAGGAGAGGTTGAAGACGAACCCGTGAAATTTGGCAATGGCTGCTGTTCGACCACCGAAGAGTAGGAGGGCTTCTCAACTGCAGAGGAGTAAGGAGGAGAGAGAGGCTCATAGAACGAAGACGGGGCTGCAGGAGGTGCATTCTGATAAGAAGACGGCGGGGTCTGTCCCTCTTTGAAAAAAGAGGATGAGCCCTTTCCTGTGGTCTCGAGGGCCGAGGCTGACGAGTAATCTCCGCTGCTTCCACCTCGAGACAACGCCGCAGTGCCCTGCATGCCTCCTCGCGAAGTCCGTCCTCCGCTGTGTCCTCTAGATAAAGAGGGCGCGGAAGAGGGTCCTGCATAGGCAGGAGAGTTCAGTGGTGATGCCTCACGCGTCTGGCGACTTTCAGGAGCTGAAGCATCATACAAGCTAGCTGCAATAGGGCCAGACAGAGATGATGACAGATGCGTGGAGCCGGAAGAAGCTGGAAAAGCAGACGTCAAGGACGATGAGAGAGACCCCATGTCATTGGCCACAAGAGATTGATTTGAAGGAGATTGCGAGAGGGGTGGCGCAAGCGTCGTCGCAATCTGGGAAGGACGGAGCTTCTGAAATCTCAAGATTATCGGCTTCTCCAGCTTAGCTAGAGATTCCATCATCTCTGTGTAGCTCATACCAAAGGCAGACGTAGAGTTGAAAGAGAGAAGAAGGTCTCCCACAGCCACTTTCTCTCTCACTTCTCGTGAGCCCTTTCCTGTCAATCTTTTAACGGAGGCGGTGTGCCTCTGTTCATCTCTCTGGAAGGCAATGCCCAGCGGTCCACCGGCCCAGACCACGGTATACTCTTCTGCCCCGCTGTCAGAGGATGAAGATGCAGACCGCGAAGAGAGAAGAGAAGCACCATGGGATGTAGAGGTATATCCGCCCCCTGCTCCTGTTGCTTGAGCTGTGCCATTGAGCATATAGTCGCTGCCACCTCTTGAGTCATAGAAAGAGTCTTCTTTTCCTCCGCCACTTCTCTCTCTTTCAAAGCTATTCCTTTTGTGAGTCTGAGAGGGAGGGATGGGAGGGCGAGCGTGGGGAGAGACTTCTGGAGTGAGAAATGCTCCCTTTTTCGACGGAGAAGAGGGGATGCTGGACGCCGTTCCGTTCTCCGCCTCTCCATTGTTTCTGCTTGAGGCAGAAATAGCCCTAGGCACTGGAGAGAGATCCTCCCTAGGGGTTGAAGCTAGAGGAGAGGGACTGAGAGAGAGCTTTTCTTGCGACTGCTGTCTTCCATTTAAAGGAATTGGAGGAGGAATCTCAAGCGTCTTCAGGTTCTCCGCTGTCAGAAGGCTATCTGTCTTCTTTCTCGCCCCCTCCTGCCCTGAAGCAGCCCCAGCAGTTGCTGTCGCGGCAGCAGAGGACTGAGCACCTGCATCTCTTTCTCTTCTCCGCTCTCCGCCACTTCTGGACTTCTTCCCTCCGACTAATCGACTGAACTGCATGACGACCGGCCTCTGGTCAGAAGTGAGGATGTCGCAGACCGCCTTATAACCTATTTGAGAGCACACTTTGTTGTTGACTAACGTCAGGATGTCGCCCTGAGCTGCATGTTCCAGACCCGAACTTGTCCCTTTGCCTGTCAGGCGCTTGATCATGGGGCGAGAGTCCGCTGTCTTAGTAAGTACAATCCCTAGAGGCCCATCTTGCCACAGGACCGTGTACATTCTGACCTCTCCCTCTCCTGAGGAGCGAGAGGGCGATGAGCGAGAACGTGAGGAAGCAGAGTGCACGCGAGAGAAGCGAAGGATGACAGGCTTGGGCAGATCTCGGAGTAGCTTCATGCTGGCATCGAAGCCATTCTGCGCCGTAGACTTGTCGTTAAGCGCGATTAGCTCGTCGTTGACCTTAACCACAGCGCGAATCGTCTCGCTGGCACGCTCTGTAACGACAAGAATGGCCGGAATGTTATTCTTGCTGCGGACGAAAGAGATACCGAGGTCTCCTTCAGTCCAGGTGACTGTGTATTCCTTGGGCTCAGGAGGAGGAGAGAGAGAAGGAGCCGATAAAGGAGCAGCCTGAAGTCCAGCGAGCTGCATATTCTGCACTTGCAGCTGCAGTGTCTGCTCTAATTGGGCTAAACGCGACTGCAAAAGTTCTAACTGCTGTGCCTCAACACTCGTTCCTCCTCCTCGCCCGCCGCCTTCGTCGTCATCTTCACGGGGTCTTCGTGGCTTCTTAGGCTTCTCTTTCTTTGGTTTTCCTTTTGGTTTGCTCTTGGCCTTAGCCGCTTTACTAGCAGCAGCGGCAGCCTGCGCGGCTTGTGCGGCCTTTCGAGCCCTGACGGGTATGGATTCATCATCAAAGTCTTCGTCCGAATCTTCGTCGGAGTCGTCGGAATCATAGTCTGAAGAGCCTGTTTCATCATCCCATGCTGGGGAGAACAGAACACGAAGAGAGAGAGAGAGAGATGCGGTCAAAAAGAGGGGGCCAACACCAAGGATGGAGCTCCATTTCGAGCAACAACAGATGAGACACAGAGAGGAAGCGAACAGCGAGGTTCTCAGAGAGCTAAGATCAAAGCTCGGAGGTGCATTAGCAGTAAGAAAGAGTAATGACAACTGCAAAGCGCCAACGAGAGGAAAAGCTGTGCACTGATGAAGAAAGAAGAGCTCTGGAGCTTCAAAAACTTACCATTTCCATTGATCTTCGCGGTAAAGCAAGCTCTTCGATGATGGACAGCGTTATTCCTGAGGCAAGCCTATGGGTCGAAGAAGAGAGAGTTATCCAAGCTGTAGAAGTGGAAAGGAGAGAGAAGCCTCCACACAGAGCCTCAGACATCAATAACAGAAAAGAGTGACAAAGAGCACATACATAGAGAGATTGGAAGAGAGAAAGCCGCCCAGAGAGGACGACAGAGCGCCAAGCGATCTACTCACCATCGTGCAGTAGTACACTGATTTGCAGTTGTTACAAGGAAAGTTAGCTCCCAGCTCCCCGCAGTTAGCACAAGCCTCAGACATCGAGGAGCGGCGACTAAGGTGTGAAGACGAGACACTCTCAGTGTCATCATCCTTCATCTGCCGCAAGGCAGCGAACAAATCGTGGTTTGCCATCCTTCTTGCTCCCTACTTCTTTCCTAGCCGGAGGGTTTTTCCCTCAATTGTTATCTAGCAGGCAACACCAAGCCTTATGACTCCTGGGGCACAGCTTGGAACCGTGGGCCGGCACGCTTGGCCTTACCCCGATCTCAGATCATCTTGGGCTCCCTTCATGAGTTCGCAGGCACCCAATTACCCTCCGTCGCCGTCCTTCTCAGAATCTCTACGTTCTAATGCCCCACGAGCTCTTCCAATGCAGCCCAAACGCGCCAGGCAGAAAAAAAATAATGTAGCCGGCGGTATGGTCGCTGAGAATAAGCGCTCAACGGCTTGCTTTAACAGGAGAGGAGAGCTGTGTCATAGAAAAGATGAATCTGGAGCTTGAACAAAAGAGAGGAGATCTATAGCAAAGGGAGCTGCCTAGCAATCTGCAGATGTTATTGAGAAAGCTCTGATTCTCTCTCCTGCAGTCACCTGCTGCTGCACTTCCCAATGACAGACGGTACATACAGACACAATTATATCACAGTGCGAGAGAGGAGAGCACGAAGAGAGCAGGGAGCGAGGAAGTAGGAAGAGAAGACAGAGGAAGAGGAGAAAGGAAAGAGAAAGAGAGAGAGAGAGAGAGAGAG
>FLMG01003376.1:28877-40850 GCA_900088475.1 Hyphochytrium catenoides
GAGAGAGAGAGAGAGAGAGAGAGAAGACAAGAACAGGAGGAGGATCCAGAACGAAGTACTGTAGAAGGACAAACCTCATACACCAGGGGGATCTCTGAAATTCGGGCTTCTGATTCGCAGTAATGCCCGACCAGCGCCGATCCTTCTTTCCTTTCCTCCAGGGCGCGCAGCAGACAGGCGCGAAGCCGCTAAAGCCTACGAGAGATAAGCTCAGAGTGTCATCGGTGCATGGCCGCAGATAGGAACAGCGGTTATGTATATGAGACTCATAGCAGTAAGAAGTAGGTTTCTCTCACCGTGGAGGACATGAGCCACTACCACACAACCCAACAGCACGAGCAGCAGACAGTAATGCTAGTAGAACGCATTAGTTCGTGGAAGGGCCTGCCCAGTGCGGCGAGAGAGGCAGCGGCGGTAGAAGAAGCCAAGAAGCCGGAGCCGAAGCCAAGAGTGGCACCACTCAGTTAGCGTAGCATATATCAGCAGTAAATTATAGCACCAAGGACCCAACGATGTAACAAATAGAAGTCTCTATGGAATCCTTAATAACGGATGGTGCCAGTAGTAGACAAGACTTAAAGACCAAAGTAGCTTTGAGCAGGGCTCGGAATTCGAGAATATGGCGCATCGGATGATGCCAGACAGAGCTTCTCATAGAAATCTGATAGAGGTTGATATCGGTTAGCGCTTGTCGGCCCAGTCACATGATGGCGCTAGTCCTTGCTGAACGAGCTAATCAACTCCATGGCTCTCTGTCTGCCAGATGAACACGGCTCTATTTCTCCTTCTTGGTGAGACTAAGGAGTAAAAAAAGCGGACAACGTCAAAGAATGCGAAACGACGACATTTGAGCACAATAGGATAGAGCTAATGCGCTATAAAGGATGGGAATGTAGGGGTGAGGGTGAATTGCTGATGGCGTGGCGCGAGTAAATGAGCCTTAAAGAGCGGCAATCTAGGAGATAACCTAGCGCTTCAGAGGCCAAGCCCAAAAGCATAGGTTTACCTGACTTCAGGTCCCACAAGCGAAGGTCAACATACCTTCCTAATGAACATCTATAATCCTAGATACCTGTCTCAACCCGCCCAGCCAACACTAGCTACCTATAGCCAGTTACTCTCAGATCACATGTCCTTATCTTATAGAGCTGGAGTCCTACAAAGTAAGAGAGTTCGCCTAAGGCTCAGCATATGCTGCCCAGAGAGAGGGAAGTCATGGGCATTTGGATCGCACCAGGGGTCGTAGGACGAGAGGGGCGCTCAGACCAAAGAAGAGAAGAAGAGACTGGCTTTTTTATAAAGGCGCGCCCTACACTGTCTTTAGAAGCCGACCACGACTGCATTTACATAAGTTATAGCTCCCCGTGCTGGAAAAGGTGAAGGACAAGGTGACGAGAAACTACTTTCTAAGCTTGAGAAGCAGGCTCTTATTCGCCTTGATCCTCTTCTGCAGCTGCAACACCCCGTATAAAAGCGCCTCCGCAGTCGGAGGGCATCCAGGCACGTAGATGTCCACTGGGACAATGCGGTCGCATCCACGGACAACCGCGTAGGAATAGTGATAGTAGCCACCACCATTGGCACAGCTGCCCATCGAAATGACCCAACGAGGCTCAGGCATCTGGTCGTACACCTTCCGCAGTGCAGGAGCCATCTTGTTGGTAAGGGTTCCGGCCACGATCATCACATCTGACTGGCGTGGACTAGCTCTAAAGACAATACCGAAGCGCTCCATATCATATCTTGAGGCAGCTATTGCGGAACGGCAGGTCAGTCGTTATTCTTCCTTACGCGTCTAAGCATCTAGCTAACCCTTACCTGCGTGCATCATCTCTACGGCGCAACAAGCTAAACCAAAGGTCATTGGCCAAAGCGAGCCTCGTCGGGCCCAGTTGACAAGGTCATCTACTTTAGATACAACATATTCTAAGGGAGCGGTCACCTGTAAGTCAACCAGACACCCTCGCTTCATAGCATCACGTCCATGTACTTACCAACTTTAGACTTGGAAGCACTGGCCGCCATCATCTGGTCCATCTGATGCTGTGCCTCTGTTTCAGAAAAGGAAATAGGTCTCACTATGATGGCAGAACGATGTTAAGAGCCTAAGCCAGTTACCTTCAGACTTTGAGCTACTGTGAAAGCCATTATTCTGCATTAGTGGAATCATGGGTCGCAGAGCTAGGATTGAAGCATGTTAAACACCCGCCCTATACAGATATAGCTAAGCCAGTGGCATACCTGGCGTGTGAGATGGCCTCAGCAAAGAGGTTCGAGCGACTGGTAGCAAGCGGTTCATTGTAGCTAAGACTCAGAGCGACTCTGTCACTAGTTGTTCGCAAATTGTACAATGAAAGTATGCAAGCCGGAGCTATGTGGAGTCTGTGATATCGAACGACCAAGACAGCATACACTATCGGGTCGTGCAAAGAGCTCTGTCGCCACGCCGATGCTGTTCGATAGAGCGTCGCCGCTGCGAGAAAGAGTTCTACTTCTGAAGCTTTTTCGGGCTTGTTCTGCCGCAGAGCCCTGTGCCTGCAGAGCCGGCGAGGGCCCAGGGAATGCGCTTAGATCATTTCAGTCAGCCTCGAGTTTGACATATTACCGTTTCATTTGTTACAGGGAGCATTGGTTGTACGAATACTTCCAAAGCTTCAAATGTAGCCCCTGTGAGCTCGACAAATGAAACAAGAATGTATCAAAGGTTTCTGATGTTCCTTTCGTACCAGTAAAAGTACGAACCCAAACTCCAAATTGTATGCCTTTAGTCTCGAATAAAATAAAGTTTCATTCCTGATAAGCAGTTCCTATTTATAATGCCCCTGCCTTCCACCTTCCACCTTCCGCCTTTCCAGCCTTCAACCTTCCTACGATCCTCTCCCGATTATAAAAGATGCAACGTCCCTCGAGAACACCTTCTCTTCCTTTCTCAACACCTGACAGCCAGACGGCTCTTCCCGAAACCTAAAATAAGCTTGATTGATGCTCGTTTTGAGAACTCAATTTCGCTTGGAAGTCCCAAATGATTTCGAAGAAACTCAAAAAGCAGATTTCCGCATCTTGTGCATCTTGATTTTTGGTTGTCTTCTATTTCTCTCTCAGCGTGGTATATTATGTTAGGACTAGCGGCGCTTGTTGCGGTTAGCACGGCGGTGAATTGAGTTCTGGAGAAATGTTTTCCTGATCCCGATAATTAGCTCCATTTCTCTCAGTAGTTAGATCACATCTCTCTGGATAGGTTTCTTGAGATCAATGAACTCCATTACATTTGATTGAGATTTAGTGCCCTGACTCTTTGCTTCTTGCAGCCCTGCGCCGTCATGATTAAGTCTTCTCGGCCTCTGCTTAAGCTGTTTTAGGCTTCGGCCTTCTGTTGGGTTGCTGTTACTAAACGTTATTGGCGCAGCGGCTGAGTGATTGACGCAGCGGCTGACCGCATTTTGAACTCTATTGTCTGCTCCCTGAAGGCTATTAAAGCTAGCTAGCTGAAGAATGGCCGCCGACTACCTTCTGATGGAGGTTACCACGAGTCGATCCATGTCCTTGATAAAGCCCGTAACAAATGGAGTTCATCAGATGGAGGCTATCACTTCAGTCACTCAGAGTAAGATTAGCATTGTCTATGCTAGCACTACGCTCATAGCAATAATACTCCATGCTAAACCAATTGCTCTCTCGGCTGTATTCCTGGAGAGAAGCCCAACGAGTTCAAGATCTTGTCTCAAGTAGCTTCGCACAACTTACAGGAATGAAGAGGAAGACTATATTCCGAGATCAGCCCTCTGACGACGAATATGGTACTAATTACTCAAGAAAAGTTCTGGCCTTCATGCAGCATGATCAGTGTGGAGGTCTCTGTCTAGCACTCTAATGGTCAAATGGAAAGTCCGAGGTCTCTAATATTTTGTCCATACGTTGGGAACCAGCTCTTAAGACAGTCATGGATATGCGGGAGGCGAATGCGCGGGGCCAAGGCACTCAGTTGGCAAATGTCAATGCCGAAAGCTCTCAGTTTTTAGAAGGCTGCCCACCAGACAGCGAAAGTGCCGTTTTGCAACCGCGCTTATCATTGGACGATTGGATGCAAATAGACGGCGATCAGCAGCAGGCTTCTCGGCCTGCACGCCTTCGGCTTTCTTGCCCCGCTCAAACTTCAGATGATGAAGGTATGCAGGTTTCTAGTAATGGTGATAAATGGTTTACCTACACAAGGATTTGTGTGCTGTGCGGCAAACAAGCGTCCGAGCTAAGTCTGTCTCTTGTGCTAGGAAGAGAGAGTAATAACGTTCGGCCGATCAACGCTTTGGGTTTACCACGGAGTATGGCTTGTTATTTCAAAAGCTAGTTCAGGCTTTGTCTGACGCTGCACTTGTAGTACTGAACATGATGAAAACAGTTTCTTCTAGTCCGCAGGAAGAGGAAGACCACAACTCAGAATCAGGAGGTGGCGAGAGCTTTCAAGAAGTTTTCCGTGAGGAACCACATCCGTTCAAACCAAAGACTGCGACCGAAAATCGGACGTTGGTGTTACCTGGATTGAACTCCCGAGAGGGGCTTTGGGCAAATAGAGACTCTATGCGGGTATGTGTAAGACCATACCCGTCAAAGGGGCCATCTCCGTTTTATTAAGGGATTCTGGTGATCCAGAATATTACGGGCTATCCGCCCCGGCTCGAAAGTGGGTCGATAGCGAGAGAGTGGTGACCTTAGCTTACTTGGGGAGAGGAAGTCTAGCGTTGAAATTATTGGGTACCAAATTGACCAGTTTCTTTACCTGATGTTCAGCAACCAATAGGTAGTCTCCCTCCCTTAACGGCTTTAAAGTTCTCGGAATTACGGTCGCCTGAGAGCGCTGACGACGTCAAGGTGTTAACAGCCCTTAACAGCCCTAAAGTTCCATATCCAAGCACCAATAAAAGGCTATCAAGGCCAGATCGGACGGCCAGACGTCGTTTTCGTGGCAAAGGAAGCATTCTGTTTGCAAGACCAGCTGTTCTACCCCAAGAAAGTGAGATGAGCTCAAGTTCATCAGTGGGTGACGATACAACTTCCACGCTATCAGAACAATCTGCATCTGCAAATGCTGAGGATAGAGAAGAGGTTTTCCATGGAGATGAGGGATTATCTTCTCCAGGAGAAGAGGAAGAGTCGGGGTGTCAGTCAGACGGAGCTGAGTATCCACCTGCTGAGCGGCAGGACTTGTGCCCCAATGGAGGGCCGCACCAAGGACCTAGCACCACGGAAGACCAGGCCGTCAACAACCTTTATTTTATCCCTTCGTCTCCGGCCAGCATTGAAGACTTCGAGCCCTTATCTCCATGTATGGGGGTCTTTGGGTCACTGGGAAGCTTCAAAGACGTTCTCGGGTCATTGAAGGGTGTCTCTTCCCAAGATTGGGAGTTTACCAACAACCTCTCCTCGCTGTTGTCTCCCGTTGCTGCTGAGCAATCAGTAAACGAGGACAGTAAAGAGGCGTCAAACGGTAAGATGGAGCCAAGTAGCATTTCTTTGTGAATACGTTGCTGCTGACCCTATTGTTGACTGATGCACCCCATACGGGGCAACAAAACCATGGTATTGGTCCAGGCCTGATAAAGGAACCAATGGATGTCGACGAAGAGAAAGGACATAGGTCATCTCCTTCCTTGACTTCTATGTATGCTCCTCCCTCTTCTTGTGAGTCTCTACTTTCTCCATTGGAGGCGTGGAATGAGCGCATTGAGGTGATTCGCAGGCAGCACAGCCTGCTGTCGGCCACCGCAGCAGTGTCGTCGGCTCAGAAAGGGAGCCTTACGAAGACCCAAGCCTACTGAGAAGGTGAGGCTCGAGTGGCCGCTCTCTGGATAATGGAGTGGAAAACAGTCTTGCCAAGGAAGAGACAGAAGTTGGATTGGTGTGCCTTTGACAAGTGAGACGAAGAGATGGCTCTTGGTATCTGAGAGCACATGTACAGAAGAAACAGCTTAGTTTATCATCTACAGTCCTGATATGACAAGGGAAAGATCCATGTGAAGATGGCCAGTATTCCGCTTGGCACAAACCAAATAAAGACTCATCTTCTTACTGTCGTGACCCATCTGGAGAATACCACGACGTAAGAGAGAGAGAGGCGAGGATGCTTCCACGTCAGGAAGAGTATCAGACGCTACCACGACATGAAGGTTTATACAATGGGCATTATCATGTCGTAGAAGGGCGAACTAGATCAGCGACGGTCAAAAGCCGCGAACGATAGGCGCGCTTTGACCCATTGATAATAGCTTTACTAGTGGCGGCAGGACAACTTCTCATTAGCGGGCACTCAAGAAGGTAAGTGGCTTGGACCATCTTACTGGATGTCCTTGTGCTCTATATTCTTCTCCTTTGCTCTGCCTGTCCTCTTAGGCTCGCGGTGACGGATGAGGGTACGCGTGTGAACTATGGAGACTGTGTATCATGGCTGCTATGTTACAATCATTATTTGGAAAAAGGTCTACCTTGAACAACCACTAAGATAAAAGAGTGAAGACAACGAAGCTCAATAGTGATACTAGCGACAACGTGCTCACAAATCTATGGGAACTAGGGCTACTGCTCTGATCTGTGCCGCCGCTCTGTCCCTTGTCATTCACTCGTGCTACGTTAGAGCCCGAGGACCCCACATAGAAGTGGAAAGAGGAGTCTGCAGGCGGCATAGGAGTGACCGGAGGCCCATAGAGCTTCTGGAAGTCTTTGATATACTGGCGCGTAGGATATTTTGGTGGGTCGCATCCAATGTTAATTTGTTTGACTGGCTGATAGATCCTGACATAGTCCACAGAGAAGACTGCCGGTAGCGTGGTCTTTTCAGGTCCTCCAGCCCAAGAGGTGGCAGATCCCATGGCAAAGTTGATGATCATGGTAAGCGGCTCCTCCGGAACGAGACGCTGCTGAGTGCATGCCAGCGTGGCGTTTGTAGGGTCGCAGTATTTGCCCAAACTCTCTGCCGTCATGCCAATGATCAGCTTGTCATTGAAGAACATTTTGATCAGTCCCTTGTCGCCCGGGACCCACTCGACAACGTAGACATTCCACGCATAAATATCCTCAGGCGTGTAGTCATAAGATGCCGTCACAGCGTCAGTAAAGTAAGTCTTGACGTCAGTGTTGCCATAATACTGAGTGTTTCTTGCGCCAGGGCCCATGGTAATACCCCGATACCAGGATCCAGGCCCGTTAGGCACCTTCGATACCGGAGTTGTGACCGTCTCAGGGCGGTAGTAGAAAGGAATGGAAGGCGCAACTTGGTAAGACATCACTACGAATTCTGGCTTTAGCGTCCAGCCCTCGAGAAGGTCAATCTCTGGAGCTCCCCTACCCTGGTTGGGGTTTAGTCCGTGCCCAGGGTTAGCGTTGCAAGCGTTAATCTTTTGCTGTTTCTTCGATATTTCATCGCAGGAATTATAGCTGAATGGCCACACATTCTTCGTGCTCTCTTCAAATTGTGCTCGCCCTAAGTTTCCGATGGTCCAGAGCGCAGGCCAGACACCTTCACTCTTGGGCATGTTAGCCCGGATGCTCATCACACCGCCAGTGAAGCAAAACTTGTTCCATGACTGGATGTGCGCACCGGTGTAAAGCTTACCGCCTTGTGCCTTCTCTGTCATCGTCATGCGCAGCGCCCCACCGTAAGTCGTTACCGCGTCTGGAGACATGTACTCCTGCGCCTCATTTGTGACATCTGGCTGGTCAAGTGCCGTCCACATCTTATCCTTCCCGTTTTCAAAGCGTCTGTTGTCCTTATTGAACTCATCAGAAGCGACCAGGACATACTCTTGATTGAATGAGGTCTTGTACATGTGAGCCCCCGCTGGTGTGTCAGGGTCAATCCAAAACTTTAGGTTCTGGTACGCCGCAGGGTTTAGTTTCGAAAGCTGCGCGCTTGTGCTTGCGGCGCCTGCCAGAGCTAGCAGGCAGGAGACAGCTAGCTGGGCCTTCATCTTACTAGTAGAGGGGATAAATCTCTGCTTTGGAAAAAAGACTCGATACACCAATCTGCAGAAAAACTTGCACTCAACAATGGGAAACAATGAAGGGAGTCGCTGAAGCTTAGTTAGAAGGAGAGAGAAAAAGAGTCATTGACTCCCAGAAGATTCGGCTTTGCTACGATTGGACGGTGCTCAGGAATGGAAGAAGGAGAAATAAAAGGAGAGCTCGTTCGCAGTCGTGTGGGAAGAGCAGAGTCTGTGAAAGATGTTGCGGAGTCAGAAAAAGACCGTCTGTGGGCAGCGAGAGGGAGAAAGAGAGGCACGTGACAGGAGAAAGAGCGAGCGCGGGCCGTTATTAGGAGTGCCGAGTGAGGGTGTACATGGAAGGATCAGTTGTGGTGATACGTCGGACTTCGTCGCGGGCAAAATGCCAGACAGCAGACTCACGCCATGCAACGGAAGAAAGTATCTCCCACAAGTCAAGGCTTTTTGCACTTGCTGGTCTCTGGCACTGGCTTCTCGGTAATCTCAGCAAGCTCTCCGTCACTTCCAATCTTTATGTGTGCTGCACGGCCTGCAGCAAACCCTACCGTCTCTGCAGAACATCAAGTGAGAGAGAGAGAGGAGGAGTTCTTAGGGAGAATTGACAGTGGAAAGAGAGGTGAGGAAGAGAAGGGAGAGAGAGAGATAGTTGACCCGACAGAGAGCAAGACAGGAAGTGGACAACAGATCTGATCCATTGTGGCCGAGAGCCAGAGCAAGAGACAGAGGTAAATTAAGGGCAGACAGAGTAAGGGAGAAAGGAAGAGAAGACAAGAGCCCAACCTGATAGGGATGTGGCATTGAGTCCGTCCTCCTGTCTTCCCCCTCCTCTCCTCTTCGGTCCAACCCTAGCACGCGCTGGCATCGAGTAGCAAGAAGAAAAGGAGAGCCAGTTAATAGAGATGAGAGTGAGGGAAGAAGATGGATGGAGTATTGCAAGTGCACTGAAGAGAGGGAAAACGGCCGTCAAGCTGCATGAAGAAGTGCAAGGAGAAGGCTTCCTAGAAAGAGGAAGGTCAGTGCCGCCTAAGAAGGATAACGACCCTCTTTTCTAGAGCATTTGATATTACTACAGCTATCTCACAGTGTTAATTATATGGCAACGTTGGAATCAGGATGGCCTACTACTACAAGAGAGAAGGTCCATTTCTCTCCTCAGTTTTGTCACTTGCTTCATCAGAAGTGTTGGGGGCCAACCCCCAGGAGACATCAATGTCCCATGGAAGCATTCCCTTCGAATTTATCAGGTAAATATCTTTCGCCAGGCTGGACAGTACAGGTTGACTGTGAGTAAAGCCCTAGAGGCCCATTTAATCATTTGCCTGATGATGATATAACTGAAGCTGACCTTTAAGCCCTTTCTTTGGGCCTACACAGAGTCGTAGTTTTATGTATAATACCGGGCTTAGAGCTTGACCGGCGAAGACTTCAGTTTTGAAAGATAGTGGAAACATTGCAGTTGGAGGCTGATCCCCATCATTGTCTTCTACCTTCCCTGTTTCTCTGTGAGAATTGGCCGCCATCTTCCCTCAAGCCAAAGCACTGAAACCCCACCCTTTCGTCCAAAGCGGTATTGTGCGTATTCTGACCAGAACTGTATTGTTTTCTGGCCCTCTGCTTCCTGTCTGTAGGTCTTGGCTCAATGTGTGAGCTACCTATTTTAGATGAAGAGTATCCAGTTGGCCTCTATCGAGAATGTAAGGGGATATTGGTCAGGCACCGTACAGTTGTACAAAAAGAAAGACAATTGAGTAGGTAATAACTAGACAATCCTAGGTAAATCATCTCCCCAAAGCCATAGTTATGACCACACTGTAGCATCGTAGGCTTACTTCACACAACATCTCATAAACATTCAAAAGTAACGACAATATCCGACTGTACCGCCCAAGCCTTGAGAAGTAAAACAGTACAGTACCGGTACTGTAGCAAGAGCAACCCTACACAACTACTACTTAGCCATAGAACCACCATTGGTCCTCTTACGAGGGTTAGGGTTAGGGCTCCTAGGGTTAACTCACTTGGTTGGTCTCCTTCACTGTCGTACGAAGGGCCTGGTGGTCGCTCTACCTCTTTCTAAGAGAACTCCTCAGTAGTTCTCTCTTCTCGAGAAATCGTCAAAGGGAAAACACGATGACTCTTCGCACTATAGTTTCCTTGGTAGAACTATCTGCTGTTAATAATTACATCCAGAACAAAGGTCCATGTTATCAGCGGCACGAGCGGATGATGAGCAGCACGCGTCCACGCACGCCTCCCTCTTCTTCCGGTTTGGTGCCTGTTCCCTGTTCCCTCAGTAGCGCAAGACAAGCATGAAGTATATCTGTTGTTTATTGTCTTGCCTAAGCTCAGCTGAAGCAGGCATGAAGAAATGTTTGATCCACTTCATTACCCATTGGGGGACCAGCAGCAAGCACAAGCACAGCGGCGTGTGAGGGCCACGTGCCTGTGTTAACCAAATACTACCTCTGGAGCCAATGATGGATGGAATGAATATTAATGTTGTTTGTGGGCGGATTATTTTTAGCTTTATTAAGCTCGTCTCCCTAGTCTCTGGATTAGCCAACAGCCATCTACCAAAGGCGTCTCGTGCCTCATCATACTGGTCCTGTGTCGGTCCATAAGGCCAGTGGAAGGATTGGATGGGTACATGATCTCTGCCTTCTTCAATTGCCAAATAATTGTCAATAAAGCAGAGGGGTCTACTTCTATCTATGACATTCTGCAACACTTGGCCATTTGGCAGAACAGCACCATTCTGGTTATAACAATAGAGAATGTGTGGCGGGTGGACAGCAATTTCAGATCGGAGAGGAGAAGAAGCGAATATCGGTGAAAGCTGGGCGTAGTAATGGCAACGTAGTAGCGTGCAGTGACAAGGCTCGTGTTTCCTGTCGCAGTGCCCTTCTTACTACGCTTAACTCCTCATTTCACCACAACAAAGAAAACTTCTCTTCTTTTCTGAGAGTGGTGCTTGGGAGGAAGAGAGTTACTTAGGATGATCAAACAGAACCAACTCTCTTTCTCTTTATCTTCCTCGAATTTGTGGCTGTTGCCACCAGCTTCTTCTTTTTTGGAAGGCAAAGAGTCCACCCCTTAATATCACCTGCTGTCCGCGGGCCTTCGTCCTTTGTTTCGCTTAACTATCACCGTTAGGAGAGATGGGGAACATCAGGAAGCGTGTGGCGAGTTAGGAAAGGAAAATGGGCTAAATAGCCAAAGAGGGAGGTGCAAGCGCAGCAGAAAGAGCTATCAATGACGATCTTATCGTTCCAAAATTGGGCTGATAAATGAGGGCAGAGCGCCAATGGGAATGACGAGCAACGAAGGCACAAGAGACAGGAAAGATGTTGATGAAGCACCAGAGCAGGCAGCTCCTTCTTCTCTCCCGTCCTTTAGACATCCTGGCCTATTCATCACATGCTTCCTCGGTCATCTTATAGTACAGGGCGACGCTGAATCTATCTTTTTTTTTCCGTAAGGAAGCTCATAATCCAAAGAAAGGAGGGCTCTCTCTTGTTCTCTTTCCCTCTTTCCTTCCGTTTGCCTCTTCTGTTCCTTGTTGAAATAGGTGATGAATGAAAGGGAACAACCTATCTTCACCGGATGAGCCATATTCCGCCAGCAGCAGATGAAGTACTTGGCATCAACGTCTTCTTTTGCTTCACGTAGAGGGCGCAGACTATAAGGACAAGGGGAAAGCGGCTATAGTAGTGTTGGAAGCTCTGAGAAGACAATTCGATATAAGACAGTGTGAGGGGCGATGAACATGCCCAAAAGATGAATTTTTCTTGGATGCAAAGCTTCATAAGAAGAAAGGAAGCAAGGAAGAAGGATAGCGAGTAGCCAAAAGAGATAGAGAAAGAAGAAGGACAACAAGACGGCGGAGAGTAAGGAAGCTTTCAGGAAGCAAGGGCAGGAGGATGAAGGCGGTCGATTAAGACCGATCGGGGACAGAGAGATCAACCGGCCAGAGTGAGAGGCA
>FLMG01003403.1:0-13036 GCA_900088475.1 Hyphochytrium catenoides
TCATCTCTCTCTCTCTCTCTCTCTCCCTCTCTCTCTCTCTCTCTCTCTCTGTCTCTACTCTCTCTCTCCTCCTTGCGCGGCTGGTCCATTGACCTTCACTTGATTTTTAGCCTTTGATGGAAAAGCTTCAAAAAGCGTCAAATAGCCAGATCTGCAGAAAGCTTCAAAAGATTGGCTGGGATCGTCATCCAGTCCATACGATGAGCATGTCATTCTGGCTCATTGCCCAGCTTGCTGATAGACTTTATTGAAGAAAGTATCTACGCCATGGCATTGCGACGTAAACTCCTCCCATCGGCAATTGCTGCTGTTGCCCGAGCTTATAGCTCCTCGGGCGCTAAACTTCGTCTGCTGCCGATGAAGGGCAATAGTCGCCGGTTGTTATTACCGCCGCTTCCGCACAAGTGCCGATGGCAAAGCCTTCACTCTTCCAACGTCTGGACGGCTCCTCTCTGCTCCATACACCTTCTTCCCAGGTACAGAGGTGAAAGAGGCGGCGGAAGAGGAAGGTCGATGCGTCCGCATCCTCTCTTTCTGCCGCTTACGCTTGCTGCTTCTTCCCTTATTCTCTCTTCTAAGAAAGAAGCAAGCACTGAGGAGAAGATAGACCAGGGTGACGCCTCCACGTCCGCGGCCTGTGCAGCAGCTGTGGAGAAGGAACAGGACTGTGTCATCCTCTCCACCACACCTCCTGCTCCTCTTGCTGCCATCACCACTCCTCAACTAACATCAGCCATTCTCTCTTTTGAAGGCAGATACATCGTTCTCTCTCCTCTGGCAGCGTCTGGCGCATCTGGAAATCTCTTGGTAGGGCTTAACCCTAAGACACAGCAGAAAGTGGCGGTGAAACGAGTCTCTTCTGATCACCTTCTGAGTGCTATTGAGACAAGGAAGGAGGCGCTAGTCTTAAGAAAGATACAGGCCTTAGGCGGCCATCCAAACCTTGTCTCCCTGCTAGCAGAGCAGGAGGACGAGCAGTTTATCTATCTTATCATGGAACTAGCGCCAGGTGGAGAGCTGTACAAAGTGCTTTGTAGAAGAGGCATCTTCACTGAGCAACAGGCAGCGACGCTGGTGCGGAAGATTGCAGAGGTGCTTTACTTCTTGCATAGCAATAGGTAAGACCGGAGGCAAGAGAGAGAGAGAGAGACCTGCAAAAGAGAGAATGCGCCGCTGGCGGCTCTGTGGAGAGGGAAGTAGGAAAGAATGGTATGTGGATGCAGATGAAGAGACCGAGTGAAAGAACGATGGCTTCTGGGGCAAAGAGCTGGGACTTCTATAGCTTTGCTTACGACCCATATTGCTCTTTCCCTCCTCACCGTCTGTCTTCCCTTCTCTCTCTTCTGTTCTCCTCCATGGTCAATGCTTCATAGGATTGTACACGGCGACCTCAAGCCTGAGAACGTGATGGTCTCTTTCCAAAACGCAGAGGAAATGACTGTCAAACTGGTAGATTTTGGCTCTGCCCACCTTCTCGACGAACCTCCCCAGCTCACCTGCGACTGGGTTGACGGCGTTGGTCTTGAAAGAGAGAACGCAGAGAGATGCGGACCCTCTTTTACGCTTGCCTACTCTGCTCCTGAGCTTCTCATAGGCCAGCAAGTCACTCCTGCAGTGGATATGTGGGCTTTGGGCTGTCTTTTATATGTGGTCCTGAGTGGAACTCATCCCTTTGATCCCTCAGGCAGAGCTTGTGACGACGAGATAGAGCAGAATATCCTATGTGGGAAAGTAAGCTTGGAAGGAGAGAAGTGGGACAGAGTGTCAGAGGACGGGAAGAAGTTAATTCTCTCTCTTCTCAACTTCGATCCGGCCCTTAGGCCCTCTGCCCAGCAGGTCCTTGAGCATCCTTGGGTACGGCTGTTTGGATTGCCTTTTGCAGAGCAGCAAGAGGGTTTGACAATGGAATGACTCTCTCTCTCTCTCTCTCTCTCCCCCATCAGCCGACCCCGCCCCGCTTTCTCTCTCACCCCTCTCTCCTCTGTCTCTTTGTTTTCGAGACAAATCTTTCCCTGTTTCCTCCCTCTGAAGTGCTATTTATAAGGGGAGCGAGGGTCTTTTTGTTTGCCTCTTCGCCTCTATTGGTCTGAGGTAGTGGATGTTTCTTGAGTGTGGCATATTCTTTCCAGCTAGCTAAGCTCAATAATGCCTGTTTCCGTGGCAAGACTTCCTAAGGGTCTCTCTCCTCTTCTCCTTAACTGTCCCAGGGGCCTCACCTCCGTGTTCCTCTCACGCCCCCTCTCTCCTTCCCTCTGTCTTCTCAGATCTTCCTAGCCTGCAAAACTGTCTTTTAGCTCTTTAAACCTTTGCGCATATTCCTCGTGCTTTCGCTGGTTCCTGCAGAGTTTGCTTAGCGCAATAACGTGATCTGTTGGATTATCAAAAGAGACTGGCCAACACATGCTAAGAAGAGGGAACAAGTTAGGCGGTGGATCACACCTTGGCACGCCTTCTTCTCCTTTTAGATACATCCTCGCTAAATTGTAGCAGGAGGGAGCAAAGCTAAGGAAGAGAGAAGAGAAGAAGGTCAAATTATTGAGCGGCTAAGAGAGAGATGGAGGGTACTACGGTGGGAGAGGCAAAGGCGTCCTTGCTGGTGATTTGTTCAGGATATGACTGCAGACGGAGGATACGCTGGTTGGGAAGAGAGAAAGAGAGAGAGAAAAAGAAAGCAGAGCCTGGTGTCTTACCCTCCATGACAAGCTCTTTTGAAAAACTTTTCGGCCTGCGGTGGATCTGGGAACAGGTGTCGCTCTGTAGAGACAGAATTGGGTGATAGTTAGAACGAGGCAAAGGACAGAACTAGAGGATCAAGCAACAGAGAAGCTATAGGAGAGAGGAAGGGAGATAGCGGAAGAGGGATGAAGGTAGGTAATGGGAGAAGCCGTACGGCTAATGTAAAGACTGCCAAGGAGATGACAGCTCATCATCTCTCCGTCGTGACAAGCCTGATTAAGATACTGCACAGCCTTCTCAGGGTCCTAAGATACCGAATCGCATCATCAGTTCTCAGCGAAACGTCTAAGAAGAGAAGAAGCGCGACTGGAGGGGGGGGGGCGCAGAAGCCTGCGAGTCAAAGAAAGGAAGAACAGAAGACACATGCATAACTCATAGAGAAAGATACGAGGGAGAGGGAGAACAACGAGAAGGAAATAAAGGGGGTGAGAGGAGAGGATGGCGGTGTATGAACGAAAGAGAAAAAACTTGAGGGATACTGAGAGAATGAGGGAGACAGCGGACCAAGAGTGGGAAGAGAGTGAGAGATAGAGAGTGAGAATGAGAGGAGAAAGAGAGAGATCCGCCTTATGACACAAAATGCTAATTAGATCTTTCCACTGCAGAATCCTTCTCTGTCTGCTTCGCTCTACCTTCTTCAGTCCACCCTCGCCCATCAAGCTCAATAGCGCCGCCTGGTGGCAGCCCAGGTTGTGCCCATAGGTGCAAGATTTGACTAATATTCATTGACGAGGAGTGCTCTTCAGAAAAAATAAGTGAAAGGACAGAGGAACCTTCTGGGTCGGAAGAATACTAGAGGCCAAATCAAGGATGCGCCAGGAAGAAGGAAAAAAAAAAACAGGATGAGAGGAGAATAGAGCAGGAGAAAGGGGAGCTATAGTCCGTCCCAAGATAGGAAGAAGCGGCCGCGAATCAGATGTTGGCATTGTAGAGAGATCTCTCCTTACCGAAGAGCTCTGCGCCTCTTTCTACATCCTTTTGTACGCCTTTCCCGGTCACTGGAAGAAGGTCAGACAAAGAACAAAGCAGAAGGGTTAGGGTGACTCTGGCAGAGAGTGAGTTTAGCCGAGGTTGCTACCAAGAAAGAGTGAGGGTCGGGGAAGTAGAGAGTGAGGAGAGGGGAGATGATGAGAAGAGTGACAAAAGATTGATCAAAGAAGAGACAGCACTTAGAGTCAAAGACTCTAACGACAGAATGGACGGTTCCCTTCATCGGGGTTGTTTGCGAAAGAGAATGAGGAAGAGAAGGAGCGAGAGAGAGAGAAAGAGAGTGAGAGAGAGAGTGAGAGAGAGTGAGAGAGAGAGAGAGAGAGAAAGAGACAGAGAGAGAGTGAGAGAGAGAGAGTGCGAGAGAGTGTGAGAGAGAGAGAAAGGAGAGAAATGAGAGAGAGAGAAACTGAGAGAAATGAGAGGAATGAAAGAGAGAGACAGAGAAAGAGAGAGTGCACATTTGTGATCTCACAAAGTCACTCTTCTTACTCAGTAAAATGCCCAGATTGTAGCAGGAAGGAGGATAGTCGTTGTTAGTGCAATTCTTCTCATAAATTCGCGCTGTAAGGACCATTTGGCCGGAGATGGAACGAGGGAGAAGAGAAGCAGAAAGTGGATCAGTATCGCAAGTGGACAAGAGACAGAGCGTCTCGAGCCTTTCAGAGCTTCATAGAGACACTGAAAGAGAAAGAAAGCAAGTAAGAGAGAGGGAGAGCCAGAGATATATACAGAAAGTGAGTGAAAGAAGAGGCACACCGCAAGAACCAGAGAGAGGCACGGAAGTGCTTACCCGCTTTTGAGAGGTTCCCATTGACCATAGCCTCCCACTCTGCGTAGCTGTGGCAAGGATAGCCTGGGCCCACGCCGTCTGGACAGTCTACCTTGAACTGCTGCACTCTATTCTCAATGTCTTCCTTCATTTTCTTGCCCTCCTCGCTGCTCTCGTGCCAGAACACCATTCCATTCGTCTCGACGTGGTCTGGCATCGTCTCTTCTCGCCCTACTCCTGGTTGATTGGACATGATTCTGGCTGTCTCGGAGGACTGCTCTTGCTTCTCTTTGAACACCTCTGGCCGGGTTGACGGCCAAGTGGATATGTCTTTCTCTCTGCTTCTTGTATCCGCTTCTCTCCTGCTCTCTCTCTCTCCTGCTCTCTCTCTCTCTCTCTCTTCAACTCTCCCTCGTGGGTAGCTCTCGTGGCACTCTTCTCTCTCTTTCCTATCACTGTGACCTTTATGGAGAATCTGAAGCTTTGTCTGCCTGGATTCTGATGTCTGAGCTTCTGAACCTTCGTCCAGGAATCTTTAGAGTTCAGAATCGCAAAATAATCACTAATATAACTAACAGCCTCAGTAACTCTTGATTACATTGGGCGGCGTATCTTCTGACTGTAATGGTTCTAATCACTGGCTGTTGTGGTATATACCGGCATATTAATGGGTGGTCTGCATTGATAAAATCTTCAATTGACATGGATCTCTAACAAATCTTCAGAATTCAGGAGTCTCAGAGCTCACCGTCCGACTCTGTCTGACTCACAGCCCAGCGGGCCCTTCGTGGTTGATCTCTCAATATCAGAAACCTTTGACAGGCAATAGAGTTACGTCCTGCAACCCCATGAAGCTTCAAGCTCTTTGTTCATTTTAAGAGAGAAGAGTCCTGATGGGAGACGTACGCTACCTTATGAAGCGAGCATTGCTAGGGGAAAGGCCAGTTTAGCCCTTCGATGTGATGATGGGCTCGGTGATGGTCAGAGGTAGAAGGCTATTTATTACGTTTATTACGTTAGTGCCGCTCGGCTGGCATCTTATGGTTCCTTTAGCGCGCGGTCGGGTTTACGAGAGACTGAGAGAGATACCAGAGGGCTAATAACAAAGAGGGAATGAAAGGGCTTTAAGAGAAAGGCAAGGCACCTTAGCAACTCATAGGAAAGACAAGCTTGTTTGTGTGACCGTTGGCCCAGTGCCATGAGGTAGAAGAAACACCAGCTCTTCCTTTGTTCTTGAATATTACATCGTCGCCACCACCGGTCGCTGAGGAGGTGTCCTGGCAGGCTGAGTGTGGTCATTGCCCATAAGCCCAGCGCTAGCTCCTCCTTGCTGGCGACCTGACCAAATGCGGGAGACGTCGTTCTCCAATTGGCGAGCGCCTGTTGATGATAGTAGCTCTGCTTAGACAACGACTAGGACTGGCCCAAATTAATGGGATAAAGACGTATATGGGAAGTACTGAAGAGCAAAACGGACTATGTGCAAGACAAAATGGCAGAAGAGTTAACCTTGAACGCAGGCGGGAGGAAACAGAGAGAGAAAGAGTGGAGGGAGAGGGTTTAGACTTACGTCGCGCTCTCATATTGTACCGCATGTACATCACAAGGAAGACAAAACCAGCCACAATCACTACTCCCGCAGTGATGAGCGCTATCATAACAATAGAGGAAGTACTGCTCTTCCCGCTTGACTTCTCCTCCTCTGTCACTGCTCCATTCGTTGCCCCTCCTCCTCCGCCAGAAGTGCTGCCAGAAGCAGAGAAAGCCACAGCGCAGTCGGCGTCGGCGAAACCCTCTTGACACAAGCACTTCCCGTCCTTGCAGGTTCCCTTGTTGCAGGTCTCGTCTGTTACGCACGGGGCGCCGCCTTTCACTACGAAGCTAAGAGTTCCGTCACAGAGCGTGTTCTGCGTCACTGCGGAAGAGAGAGAGAGAGAGAGTGCCTATTAGTACGTGCGAGGTTGCTACTTCACGAGAGGGAGAGAGAGAAATAGACAAGGCTAATAAGGATCAAGGAAGGAGCACCAAGAAAAGAGAAGGACGTGAGCCTCCAGAAATGTACTAAGAATATAGAGAATGGAAGGAATGAAGAGAGTGCTCATGAAAGGGATGAGAAAAGAGCAAAGATAGCTGAGCACATGACTCGCGGTTACCTGAATTCTTGGGAGGATACTTCTGATTGCATGTGTTCCCTTGGTTATCGCACTCCATCTTCCCTCTCGGCCTGTCTATCCAAGTCATATTGAAGGCGGGGTTATACTGCTTCATGATCTGAAAGACAGAGGAGCAGGTGGCGAAGAATGTCTTCCCTTCCGTCTCAGGCTTCGACATGAAAGTACTGCACATATCCTTGGCAGAGGACCAGGTTGCCTCCTCATTCGGGATCACAACCTTGTTATACTCTTTCTTAAGATTCTGATAGGACACGGTGTTCGTGTTTCCACCCGGAGGACCAGTGACGGTTGCATCGCCACCTAGGGAAGGCACGGATGGCAGCAGAGACACAGAGCTAGATTAGCCGCGTAGAAGCAGAAAACGAGAATCCTGCCCAACCGAGTAAGGAAGGGTGAGAGCATCAACGATAGGAGTGAAGTGCATAGGATCAGGTTGAAGGGAGAGTCACGGGAGCTTCATACCTTCAACGATGTTGAACAGCTTCTCAGGGTTCTGCAGGGCCTTTCCGTAAGAATAGGCGAACCCGCCCGAGAGCACACTCTTGTACTCTCCATACATAAAGGGCACGGAATCGAACATACGGTCAGGGTTGCCAGGCTTGACGCCATCGAACTCTCCCCAGATAAGCGCAATAGGAAAGCCCTCGAACTCCTTAAAAAGCGTAGTATACGGGTCTTCCTTTGGTTTGCCTTCCTGTGGCCAACGATAGACATTCATCATGTAGATGTCTATGGAGTTCTTCGTCACTCCTTGGTACATAGAGTCATCGCAGAGGAGCACACGTGCTCTCTGCGCTGCCCACTGGTCGACATCGAGGACGGCCTTATTAGAGGAAAAATCAATAGGCGCAGCGTCTGCCTCAGCATAGGCCAGCGGGATCATTCGCATCTGGAACTGTCCATAGGACATCCAGTTCTTCAAATCCTTGGTGAACTGAGGCACAGACAGTGCCAGGGCAAGGTAATATGGGAACAGGTTAGGCGTGGGAGCGGAAAGTTGAGAAGACGGCTTGTTAGTTGAGGTGACCTTAGTGAGGCAAAGAAGAGTAAAAACAACGGAAAGGTCGCCATAAAGCCCATTCAAGAGTCCTGAATATTAGAAGAGCACTATGGCGCTCAGAGCTAGGTAGTCTTGAAGACATAGAAACGAGATGAAAGAGTGCACGAGGCAGGACGGAGTGGTTTCATGACCATATGAAACCCAGAGCGTAAAACAGAGAAGGTGGAAGAGAGTCTATCGAGAGGGAACTACGTGGCTGTCTGAGAGGGCAATCAGAATAGCTATGGTCTGGTCCAAGCAGTAGGGCACATGAGACTCCCTCTTCCTCACCTGCTTAACACAGATGCCCGGCCTTGGATCCTTAAACATGACCTCATTTCCCACGACACCAGCCAGCAGATGGTCGTACTTTGAGAACTGAATCATCAGCTTTTCCGCATAGCGTAGGAGACAGGCTGGATAGCAATTTGTGGCATCCTTCCCTGCCATTGGGCCATAAGGATCTCCTCTATCGCGAAGCGAGCAGAACTGATCGTCTTCAAAGTACGGGTCAGAGCCGGGTGTCAGAGAGATCATCACGTATATGCCCATTGCTTCCATGGCCTGCCGATAGAGACAGAGAGAATTAGCTCCATGGTGATGCCCATCCAATAGAGCAGGAAGAGATCGGCCTATAGCGGAAGAAGAGTGACCAAGAAAGAGATCAAACAACAGAAGAAGGGAGCACATCTCCGATTAAGAGGTCTAACCTAACAGAAGCACTACTATGGTCATCTATTGGGCCGGCCGAACTAACGGCAACGCGCAAAAACAAACTAAGAGGCTGAAACGTTGGAAGAATGGAAGACGAGGGCCTGCTCATCATGCCTGCATAAACTTAGCGTAGCTGGAATCTGCATTGAGATTGTACAGTCGGACGGCGTTGATGCCAAGCGGCTTGATGACGTTCTCGAAGGCTGCTCTACCATACTTGTCCCACTGAGCGTCGTTGACAGCATTTTCGTACGTTAGCTGCAGAAGAAAGGAGTCAGCAAGGCCAGAAGCGAAGACTGTTCTCCTGGTGGTTTTGGATTATATATGGACAGAGGCAAGGAGAGACAAACGCCACGAGAGAAAAAGACACAGAGTGAGAGAGAAAGTGAAAGAAAGAGAGGTCACGCGAAAGAGTCATCAATAGAATAGTGCAGAAAGTGATAATCATCAAAGAGGTTCACTTCCGGTCGCAAGCGTTGACACGCAAGCGGCAAGAGCAAGGATGGCAGTGCGTCTTACCCCTTTGACAAAGAATCTCTTCTTAGTTCTGGAGTTGTACAGCTTGTTACCCCGAACAATAATGGGGTCTAACGCATCCGACGTTGAGGCAAATATGCCGAGAAGAAGACCAGCCAAAGAGGCGAAGGCCAGCGACCTAAAAAGACCGACAGGCCATTTAGAGGAAGGCCTTAAAGTTAGCGCAATGGAAACAGAGGAAGACGGCGAAGGAGAGCTATGTGTGCAGGTCATCTTATCTCAAGATCCGACACAATGCCCGCTCCCTAGTACTGCACACTGCAACGACAAGTGCCTTCCTCTCTTTCCCGTCATTTTTTACCTTCTGCTCCAAGGCGTCATTGGGAACAAGATGAAGCTGGCAAAGGTTTGCAGATTACCCTGCCCGTGCCGAGTTGGAGAGGGGAGAGTGAAGTTCGGGAGCTCAAGAAGTCCCGATCTCCCCTTCTCTCTCTGACCTGCGCCTGAGACAAATCTCCACTTCGAATCTCTAACTCTAGAAAATATACAACCTAAACTAGTTGGACCGGACTGCGACCTTGCTCCTCCCAGCAATGCCGAGCGACTGCTGCTGAAGATCTAATAACCTTGCAGACAAGGAGAACGGAGCTTACGATGAACTTTTTGCACACTCCCTTGCGCACAAGACAGCAACATCTCAGAGAGGCGGAGCCCGAGAGAGAGACAGAGCACAAGGGAAAGAGAGAGAGAGAGAGAGACAGCTTTGGACCTGGCGTCGCGCTTCACGGCCCGACCTGTTGGTACCTTTGTGAAGACTAAGACGCAAGACAAAGAGACAGAGCGACGGAGAATAGACAGAACATAAGGGATAGTATATATATATCAGAAGACAGAGTGAGGAAGAGGCACGGAAAGAAGGGGTGAACTGTGAAGGCATCTGCGTCCTATCCCCTGCGGCCCCACCTGCCTTTTCCACCTTCTTATCCGACCCACACCTCCTAAATTAACTCAAAGTAATTTTTGATATGTAAATGTTGGTTATTGACAGAGGTCGTCTATATGGCTGTTTTCTTTTCTTGTGACTTATAAGTCTTCTTTGTCAATTTCTCATTTTAATTGACAACCAGGTTTACAGGACATGTGAATTAGCCGAAATTTTGTGTCCCACGTTGGGTTCCTCTGTGCCTGTTTGCAAATAGCTGGCAGTGTTCCGCAATAAATCAAGAATAAAGGCATTCCCAAGGCTATTGTATGGTGCCCTGTCAAGTCAAAGGCACCAGATGTGCCCACAGTCTGTCTTTTATAACCAACACACTAACAAGAACGCCCAAACCGCCAATGATAGTGAGAAACACTGGCAAAATTTCACAACTCTTTGATTTCGAAAAGGCATATTTCCACCAGCTTCATAGACACAATAGACGCTTTCAAATCGTACAATGTTTCAAACCCTCAACTTCTATTTGATAGCGGTTAGCGGCAATTTCCGCGCTTTGTGATTGATGATGAATATTTGCGATCTTTGGGTTGGGATCTTCGTTTCTGTCTGGAGGAATCGTCCCTTTGCGTGCACAGTGATCTGATCTTCTTCATCGACGACGGCAGATGTTTCTCGAGGCGTCAACATAGATCTTCGGAGCGCAACGTTAGCTGCCTTCTTTGCTTTCGGTAAGAGGCGGGCAACTCTTCAGCTGGAAACTGTATTATTTCTAATTGAATTGCTCAGTGGATGGTGGGGTGGTGGTCAGCGCTACTCCGGAGTATTATTTTCCAGTTAACAATATTATGATGTGCGAAGGAAGCCGTTTCAAAGCTTTATAAGGAAGGTTGCTTTTTCTTCTATTCAGCATTTTCCTGCTGGAAGCAAGGAGAGAGATATAAGCATTCAGCTGCATTGTGGTACTATCGAGCATCGAACGCCCCACCCAGGTAGCGGCCTATAAATAATATTGACATACATAGGGGATCTAGGGGATCTTTCTTAGCGTAATATAAGAGGGAGGAGCGTGCTGCGATGTACTACTACCTAAGGTGGTTGTGGGGCACACTTACTGGGAAGAAGGCCATGCATCTGACGAGTGATAATCTCTCTGGTTCTTTGCTGAAAATGACCAAGAAGCGTATAAGGTAGTAATTCTTCGAACCAAGAAGTCTGATGATGATTGTCGTCATCTTTATTTCTGGACGCAAAGAATTAGCAAACCTATGTGGACTCTCACTCTTCTACTCTACGATAGTTTTATAGTCGTCTCAGTCTACTAACTATCAGCGGCCTTTTTGATTTCTCCCATGGTGCTGCTACCTTTTCTGCTTGTTGGGGGGTGTCCTGGAAAACATCAGGTGCCGCTTTGTCCGGCATGAGGATTAAACTCTTTGCAGTTACTACATATTACTCTAGTAGGAGCTAAGGTTGGTCAACACAATTGTCACTTCGTCTATCTTCCCTGCACAACAACTGCGTCTCCTCATCGTAGCATGAAGGCTTCAGGGTGCAAAGAGCAAGCTATTGCTCTTCGTGCTTCTCTCCTTGCACGTTGAGTTGGACAAACTGAGCTTCACCCGTAAAGTGAGAGACAAGTTGGTAGAGATAATAAATGAGCGGTGCCACACGCATATATGGAAGGCATGCTAGGTGGGCCTAATGCTTACGCAAAATTTGACGTGATGCATCTCACCAAGACTGTGTCAAGATCTTCTATATGCTTTATATATCACAGCCTAGGAGCTTCGCGTGGTAAAGAAGACCTGGGATAGGTAGGGTGTAAGAGAGCGTGCCAATAATGAAGGCTTAGCTGCGTCTTGCAAGGCATCGGGAAAATGAGCAGTGACTTGACGTTACACCTTAGTTCGTAATAGAAAACGCCTCTTTTGCTCTGACCACCACACTAGCAGACAACCAGAAAAGAATTAAGGGCAGAAGGCCGTCTGCGTGGGGCCCTGCAGCACGGACACGCCTTGTTGAACGCCTTAATAATCCTACAAGTACAGCCAAAGCAAGGGTACCTTCAACCTAGCGCTTGGGCCTAGAGTGTCTAAAGGAAGGTGACCAACAAAGCGTCATACGAGCGAGAGGCAGAGAGCTTAGGTGAATCTCGGCCTTCTATCACATGACAAGCGCATCAGATTGTATTTGATTTCGCTGTCATGCTGCTGCTGATCCGCTGATCGGTATTCGTACGAGTACAAACATTTTGACGACGGCCGCTCAGTAGTGGACAGTCTCCACTTTGGGCCACTTCAATTGGTACGAGGAAGTGGAATGAAAATGAAGGAGAAAGAGCAGAATTTGTAAGCTGGTGATAGTCACTCCAGACCCCATGAGATGTAATCTGGTGATAACCACTCCAGACCCCATGAGAAGTACAAGTAAGATGTGTAACCAGACTATAACCAAACACAACGCATACACACGTGTATATAAGACGCCTGTCTCGCTTTCTTTAGTTGTGATGCCGTCGGTAGATTCAATGTAGCTTGAGAACCCTATTCTTCCTTTTCCTATTCTTCTTTTCCCTCTTGTCCCGTTAATTCTTCTTTCTCTCGCTTCTTTGTCTTGTCCCGACAACTAACTCTCTGTCCTTCTCCTTCCATTCTTGAGACCCCTTTTCACCCTGTAGTTCTAGGAGAACTTGGATTATCTCTACAAGTACAACTCTTCTTCCAGTCTCTCCACCTGCTTTTCGCCTATCTATCTGCTTTGCTCCTTTCCCTTTCGTCGTGCGGCTTGATCGTAGATGATGTCGAACTGTCCCTCATCTCTTGAGGTTGCCCGTTGTTCTGTTGCACTACTAGAGTTCTAAGTAGCAGACTCAAATCTGCCAGCTTTTCGGACCTACGACTATAATTTATTACCGAGGAAGTAGAACGGCCAGACTGGGCACCTCCATCGCCTCATCATCAACCCAGACTCCAGTACTGTTTTACAGTGCCAAAATTAAGGCGTTGTAGCCGTTAACGCACAGCAAAACTACATGGGGTTACGAAGGTCTCTTATAGAATTTCTAAGGCAGATATTTGTAGTTGTAGTATCTTGTCGTTGGCGTACTACGCTAATACTGTTTTAGCGAGGTTTATCCTCCATGCCATGCACTTTGCAGCCTGCCAGTAGTCGACCACTAATAGTCGTAATAAGAGCAA
>FLMG01003413.1:0-27683 GCA_900088475.1 Hyphochytrium catenoides
TAATATTCAAACTTTGAAACAAAATCGTATGTTCTACTATAGCTGCTGGAAACCATAGGCCGCACGTTGCGCGGCAAGAAGCACGCCGCCATTCGGCTGCAGCTGGACCTCATCGTCGATACTTGAGCTCCTCCGGCGAGTTGGAGATGCCTGTAGCAAATAAGACAATTCAGCTCCTTTGTTCATTCCAATAAAGCCTACACAAACTTACCGCAGATGTGGCTGATTCTGCGGTCGGGACAGTATCATAGGATGTAGCCGAAGGGCCGTAGTGTCGGTCTGGCCTTTCCGGGATTGGAGGCACTACCAGTGCACGGGGAGCCAGGGAGACGCTCGAAGTGACAGGAGCTGCCTGCACGCGCCCATTCGTCTCCTGTAATGGTGCCGCCTTGCTTCGGGAAGACTTCAGCAAGTGATCTGCCCGTAAGAAAGCTGTAAAAGAAGAGAGCCGAGGAATAGTTGACTTAAATACTTCACAGCGGAGACAATAAGCAATGGACCACTGCATTTACCGCGTGCATTGCTTGGGGTGGTACTCATCGCCGAAGCGGACGAAAAAGGGCGGAGAGTCAGCTCTTGCTCCATCATAGCATTCTCATGCGCTGAATCCAAGCTTGGTCTGCTCGTCCGACTCTGCCCATCTGCTCCAGCCTCCTCCGCAGATTGCTGGCCACCTAAGCCCAGCTCAAGCACGAAACGACTAGCGTCCCACCCATGCACTGTAAGACCACGGAGCTTTCATTAACTGAACTTGGGTCTCGACTCAGCCTATGGTGACAGCTAGAAATACCTGCAATGTCACGAGCATGCTCTCTGGAGACGAGGGCCAACTGTGTCACAACGTGTGATATGGAAACCTGGGGATGAATCACAAGGACCTCCTCGCTGAGAAGCTCTGTAGCTAGTTCTTGGTCTTCCACCACAGCTATCAAGCGGGGGCACTTTGAACCAAAGACCTTCTTGATATTTCGAGTAACTTTGGAGCTTTCCTCACCCCCAATGGTGAAGATGACGACGTCAGTTTCCTTGGTGATAGCAGCTCTACGGTCCAAAGCGGCGTCAATCTCCCCGGACTCCTGCTGTTCCTCCCCTACGACGACAAGGAGTCAGAACATAGAGAAAGAGAGGTAATTCATGACAAAGGTGGGTGGATGTACCCTTACTCAGTATGGGTTCCTTGGTTAGCTTCCTCTTCTTTTTAGGGTCTGGGGAGTCGTCCAGAAGATGACTAGCAACTCGCACAGATGTCTCTGTCGCCCCTAGATCTTCACAGAGGACTTCCCACTCGTCTTGAGAGATGCTGGGCACCTTGCAAATTGTGACATGAATGCCAATTGCGGTCAAGTGCTTGACCACAGCCCCGACCACATGGCCACCTAACGACAGACTTAGTCACCGGTAGCCTTTGTATACGTCATATGGCCTTTACCTCCCACCACAACAGCCTCCTTCGCTCTCCATGGTTTGACAAAGACAGGCTCCTGTGCTTCTCCACTCTTTCTTAGACCTAAATATAGAATTGATGGGTAGATGCTCGACGTAAAACAACGATGACACCTCCTACCTACGAGACAGAGGATGGGCCCAATGACTTGATTGATTATAACGACAGAGGTCACCGCCGATGCGAAGCTCTGGCCCCATGCCTCCTCTACATGGCTCCCCACCTCGTTTGCCAAACCCAAAGCGACACCAGCTTGTGACTGCAATGTCAACCACAAATACCTATTGGCCGTGAGTTCCAAGTAGATAGCTGCGCATGAAGCCCAACCTCCAACTTACTTATAAGATGTTTCTGGCAGCTTTGCAATATATTTCCCTGACACATAGGAACCCACAAAAATGGCACCAAGCCTCGACAGAACCACGAAAATGGATACATGCAGCGTAGTCAGGACCTTGTCAATATGTAGCGCTGCCCCGGTCATAGAGAAGAAGGGCAGGAAGATGAAGGGAGCTGTGGCATCCAAAATGACGTGCGCATCTTTCCTGTAAGCAAGCACTCAGTAACGACTAGAGCATATAAGTAAATTCTATAGATGATACCTTAATTCTTCGCGGTGACCCGCCAAGCACGACGCTATCATGCACACCAGAAGTGGCTCCATAGCGATTGCCTTTTCACTACCAAAGTTCTCGACTGTTACTTGGTATACCCAGTCCGAGAACAGGAAAAACGTGAATCCTGAACATCAAGAATAAGCCCTCCTCCATAATTTCAGATTTAGCGTAACAGATTACCTGAAAAAAGCCATAGCGCTCCTTTAACGTACGTACTGCTGAGGGCGCGCAGCCTGGGGTGCAGATCCGGGGTCGACAGGACCGCTGCTCTCAGGAGTTTACGTTAGGAGTAGTAGTTATCCCTGCAATAGATCAATAACGTACCTATGATAACGTATCCAAAGCACAAGCCGATGACTATGTCCACCAGAATGACTGCAAAGGAGATGAAGACGGTAGATAGAGGAGAGCCGTCTGCTTCATCACTTCCGCATGCTTCAACCAGCACAGCCCATTAGCTCTTAGCAGCTCTTGACAAACAACTTAGGTGTCGTTATGTACCTGTAAGTGCGCCGATCCTGACCACAGAAAAGACAAGTAGGACCATAATGTCCGACATCATGGTGACTCCAAGCAGTAAATTCGTGAACTGGCCCTGGGCTCGAACTTGGCTCACCACTGCCAATGCTGATGCCGGAGACCGCGCTATCGAAATGGCTCCAAACAACGAAGCGATGGAGGCGCGACATTGATTATCCTCTCCAGCTGACACCAAAAGTTCAAAGTCAGCTAATGGAACAAGTTAAGCATGGCCATCCTCCAGATGCTTTACCGAAGAAAAATATGGGCGAGAAGAAGTAGACCGCGCCAGTGACAATTAGCATCGTAGCAACCATAACACCTATCATTTGCTGGTTGATACTCCATAACTGCATCTTCATGCTTGGCAAATATATTTCCTGCACGAGTGACAGAGGCAGTTATACAAAAGCGTTGAATGGAGATAAGGAGAGAGCTGCAGACCTGGCCTGCTTGAAATGCAATGAAGGAGAGTGCAAACCGTAGTACAATGGGTCCAAGACGATGGACGGAGTCTTCGTTTATGCAGTTTGAAACATATGGTCCCGCTAGTATGCCAATAACAAGATACCCGGTAATTAGCGGCACTCTGCATGTCAAGAGGTCAGTTAGGACAGAGCACATCAAATCAAAAGCTACAACTTAGGTACCGAAGGTACTTCGGGAACATTGCACCAAGAGGCCAGGCAGCAATAGAGATAAGCCCAAAGGCTACAATGTCCTTTAGCAAAGCTCCGAAAGCATCGAAGTGTGTAAAGCTCTCTGCATCGTTTGTATATAGGTTAGACGAGCAAGCCTCACAAAAGCTGCTTTTCAGTTATGGCACCTACCAAAGAACATAGCCGAAGGAGTAGCAGATGCTTGGCCGAAGAAGGTCAGCATTAGTAGCAAAGCTGACATGATAGACTGCGCCATCGCGCCGTCAAATGGTTCCTATCAACTGATAATTGAACCAGCTCACGTTCAGCAAAAGTGAGGTAGCAAACTAAGATTACCCAGGGCAAGACAAATGGTTCCAGCCCACTATCGAGGCGGATGTTGTCCTATACGATACTCTTCAGCCAAGCTGAACAGCCTGGCATCTGAGCCGATTCTTCTGTGCGAGGCTTGTAACTGGTAGTTCTCTAAGCCCATCCCTGAGCCATTAACAAGGTGTGCTCGCCCAAAAAACAGTCCTTTGGAGTGAACAGAAAACTGCTCATCAAGACCCTCCTAGCTCTAATCTACAGCTCTGGCACTGTCCAACTCAAATATCTTCATCCTGCGGCGCAGGGAAAGCAAGCTCTCTTTTTATCAAACTCGTCGCCAACCTCGTCGCTAATGTCTGCCAATAATTGCACGATAGAGCTCAAACCTTGGCAACTAACTTCCTGCAAACATTACCGTAACTCCACTCATCAGCCTTCAGAAGCGTTTGTTGCTTGTGTGCATTTCCAGGCGCCTACCCACCCGATCGTCCGATGACATAGCCGCCCTCAACTGAACCCTCACACCTATCTAACCTCCTCTCTGTCTCTTGCGTCATGCCTGCAGCTCTACGGTTATTTCTGTTCTCTTTGTCTCTTTGTCTGACGCACTTGTCTCTCCCTCTCTCTCTGCCTTTTCTCCATTCAGCCCATCATTCACTCCTCTCTCTTTGGGAGCAAGAGCTCATAAACTGGCTCTTTCTCCCCCGTCCACCTCTCCTCTTCCCTATTCCCTAGCAACGAAACGGCGCTGTAGAGCACAACAGGAAATCCTTTATTTATGGGTTTATAGGGCACCCCGGATCTACAGTGTACATAGGGACTATACAATGCCGCTGATAAGCAATGCGCAATGACCCCCCAAGCTGTCTCTGTCGGCGAAGAGAACCCCACAAGGAAGGAAAGGCTCAAAGGGGCTCATGGTGAAGCAAGGGCTTTTCATCCGTCTTCATGGCGGTCTTCGCAGCATTGACGATCCATTTGTTCTAACAATTTGCCGGGGGCGAAATTGGCGGCTTCCTTTGCCTCTTCTCTGGAGTCGGAACTTTGGATGAAGAGCTTGCTTCACCCAAGCTTCTGAGCTAGCTTCATAGCGCATAGATAGCAAGTAAGTGCCTCATAGATGTGTGCCAGCATTGTACCTAGCTTCCGGAGGCCAGCATCGGCTTCACGCTCACACTGTGACCATTGCGTCAGTCTCATACTCGTTGTGAAGCTTTTTGGCTCAATAAATATCATCGACAGCAGCACTCTCAGAAGCTTCGTGAGCTGGTAATGCTGCTCCCCGATCGAAGTCTGGACCCGCGTTTGGTGGCTGTTTAATAGGATCAGAACCGCTCGAAAAGGAAGGCATAAGCTCCTTGGCTTTTGGAGGAGGAAACTCACGAAACCATTCGTGGTCTAAGGCTTCTGCGGCACTGAGTCGCTGGTTAGGATCGAGGGCGAGGAGCCTGTTTAGTAGATCGAAACCTGTGTTGGACAGGAAGATGCCTCCCGTAAATGAGGTCAGGGGAAACTTCTCGCGCAGTTTGCTGTGCTTTTGTGCCTTCCACTTCACGTTAGAGGCGTTCGGAAGCGATGAGTACCCAGGCCAAGTCTCCTCAGATGGGGCTCCCAGGAGCTTGAAAATCATATCGAGGGCTTCTATCTCACCCCTTGCGGGAAAAAGTGGCGACCTCGTAAGGAACTCTGCCATAATGCAGCCGACGGACCACATGTCCGCAGCGGTAGAATAGGTCTTGGCGCCCAGTAAAAGCTCCGGACATCGATACCAGAGCGTGACGACGTTGTGAGTATAAGATCTGATAGGGTCTCCATACTTTCTCGCCAGACCGAAGTCACAGACAGAAAGTCTACCGCCTGCTGAGTACAAAAGATTGCTCGTCTTGAGATCTCTGTGAATATACCAATTCTCATGCATGAAGTTGACAGCTGATAAAAGCTGCACCATGAGACACTTGACCTAGAAGTTAACCACGGTTACATTCCGTGAGTAGTTCCTGTTTCTTGGGATGCGATCACTTACCTCTGCATGTGAAAAGGGCTGCTTCATTTTGGTTTCCATGACTGACTTGATGTCGCTGTCGGCAAAGTCCATTACCATAAATATCTTGTCGAACGAGGAGCCCACCACCATCTCTCTCACATTGATGATGTTCGGATGCTTCAGTGCTATCAGAATGTTGGTTTCCCGCAGCGCAGTGATAGGGAAACCTTCCCTACAGGAGTCTCTTGTCATCTTGACCTGCTTGAGGGCTACAATGTCTCCCGTCTCTTTATCTCTTGCCTTGAAAACCACCCCGTAAGTGCCTTCATCAATTTTTCCTAGCCTACTGTACGAGTCCACACTACGACAACCAAAAAGTAGAGGGTTATGTGTAGGAGTACTGCCACTCTCTTCCTGTGATGGTTCAGAAGTAGCGGCTTGCCCCTGCGTAGTTGCCTCCGTATCTGTTTCAACCTTGGGCACGTCAACGGGGCCAAGACCCACTTCCGCAGGGGGTTCCTCATTCAAAGATTCCGTCGGTGGGCTGCTTTTCGCCGTGGGAAGTTGTCCCTGCCTACTTTTCTTTTCATTAGGGGTATCCGATCCCGACCCTTCGTCCGAGCTCTCCCATCGGGTTCTTTTTTGTTTCTTTTTCATTGCTCTGGAGGGCCTTTCGTCCATGCCTCTCGCTTCCATCTACAATACCTCTGCCCTTCAACCTTGGCTTCAAAAATAGAGTACACTCTCACAGACCTCTCCAGGATGTTTCCTCAACAAAGGTTGACAAACCAATGCGGCTGGAGAGTAGGAAGTCCCCGGGGCCACATTAGGAAAGTATCATTCCGGTGGGCTGTTGGCTTTTCGGAGTATCGTGAGGGCAAGACCTTTACCCTTTACCTGGCTGGAAGCAGCAGCGCTGAAGGGTTTGCTGGAGGTGTCAATAATCTTCAGAGCTTCACGGGATGTTGTGGAGGAAACTCGCTTCACAGCAGCTGGTTGTCCAGATCTCCAGAATAGAAAGGCCGTACGTGTACGTGCGAGCTGTATCGGTAGAAGCAGTTGTAGCTGCAAATCGTAACAAGTGCCTATCCTCAATCCGAGATCTATGCCCAAACATTATTTAGAACATGATTGACTCTGTTCATGATAACCATACAGCCCCAAAGGGTACACATTGTCAGTTTCTCAAATTTGTTAGTGGGACCTGTTCCAGCTCTTGGCTCTTGGAGCTCTTCACCTGCTCAGCTCCTCAGCTCCTTCAGCTCAGTGCTGTATTATCATTGAAGATTTATCCAAGCAGAAGGAGTGCAATTCCATGCCGTCCTGGACTGCAGATTTGAGAGTACAAGGCATGATGAAGCTTCACTAGCAACCATCGCAACCGTACTTAGGACTGGGCTTGGCTTGAGTGTGACTCTTCTCGTACACCTTCCAGAATTTATAACGTGAAACAATGGCTTCTTCGCTCAGGAGAGCGGCCACTAGCTCAAAAAAGGCTCCAAGCGTAAGCGCTCTTCTTGTCATCATTGTACTGACCACCACTCTGCTTCTGACCTTTAAGTTTCTCCCCAGATATACGACAAGAAAATACCAAAGAATCCGAAATATGATGGAGTCCAGAGCAGAATTGACACTGGCTCTTCTGTCACTAAGGTTACGACGCTAAGTAAGACCCACTTCTTCGACGACCATCTCTTTTTCAGATTGCCAGCAACTTACGTACCCTTCTCATTGTCGGCTTAGCGAATAGAGAATACCTCAAAAGGAGGGACGAAATCTTTTACCGGATCGAGCCCATGATGCTAATGGAGCTGTTGGAGGAATATCGTCATAGCAGAACTCAGAAGGCAGATGTTGAGCGTTATCCGGAAGAGTCAGACACAATTAGTGTGAAGATTGTCACATATGCGGCTGACGAGAAGGAGCAAAGTGAGCAACCCTATCTGATTCTGGACGTAAGAGAAAAAGAAGAGCACAGTGTCTGCAGGATACCAGAAGGTAAATTCTTCCTAGCCTGCGTAGATCTGCAGCACGTAACTTACGTAACTTCGAATGCATAGCGAAGCTCTTTCCTGTGCGATATATTAACCAAGACAGAATAACTGCAGATATCTTTGGCTTTGTAAGTTTTGTTTATAGGCATACCTGGGGCCTGTCTAACTTAGTGGCCCGTAGAAAAACAAAGCCAACACTTTGATCATTCTCTACTGTGAAGATGAGAAGATATCCTCGGCAGCTGCAGCGTCCATGGTGCATAAAGGCTTTGACAATATATACTTGCTATCTGGAGGTATGATTACACTATAAGTACAGTCATGCCTTTTCTGACGCCTAAAGACACCTTTTGCTTTGCCCAGGTATCCGAAGCTTCTCCGAGAAGTGTCCCTTCTATGTAGAAGGCGAGCTTCCCCCTCGCCCATCCACGACAGCCTCTAGGAAGAGCACGACACCTTCAATCGTTAGGACGCCTGCAGACCGAAGTAAGTCTACCTCTAGGGGAAGAGCCACACCAACCGGCTCTCGAAGATCGTCAAGATCAGGTATGTTTGTATTGAGAAGTTGGATCACTCCCTCCCACCGTTGTCAGATGGCTGAGATAGTGATTACTCAGGGTTGACCTCCAAGAACCTGGCGCGGTTGGATGAAGATCAGGAAGTCAACTTAGGGAGGGGAACCAAAAGCCGCATGCGAGTTGATGATGACGTTAATTCTCTCGCTGACTCCGTTGCCACCCGAGTATCGGTGGCCGAATCCGTCATATCCCGGGCAACGGCTCGAAAGACCAAATATTAACACTAAATAACACTAACATAGCACCCAAAACGTGCTTCTAACTGGCATAGCAATACTGCTTACAGGTAGATGTCAGGGCGCGAGGGATAAAGTGTTCTAAACAACGGGGAAGTAGGGTCTACACTATTAGCCCGCCTTGAAGTCTTTCTTTCTTCTCCAGGTTGAAAAGGAATGCGCCCAAGGCACCGAAGTACCCCTCATGCTTGAAAAACTGGGCTTGGAAAGCTCCTCCTGACCAGTAATTAATAGCAAAAGCTGCAGTCTTGTTAGACACCTGCGAAATAAGCGTGGTCAGCTAAGTACAAGAGATTAGTCCAATATCGACATACATTGTTGTGTCTCATAAAGTTGCCCACAAAGAATATCCTTTTTGTTCCGTGCTTCACAGCGTTCAAGTAGGCAAGCTGTAAAATGCAGGATGATGATGGTTACAAGGTTTATCGTAAAAGACCCCAGTCATACCCCACCTGAGTGATATGGAAGGTTACCATGTACAGCAGTGCTCGTGCGATGTCGGCTTCCGTAAAGCCCGCATTTCGGAGGTCGGGCTTAAATGCCTGCCCGCCACGATCGCCATGAAAATTCATTCAAGGGATTCACAAAATGCACACTTACGAGTTTGCCGAAGCTACTGGCGAGAGTGTTGGCAGTTAGGTTGAAGCGATCGTATCCTCGGCCGTAGATATCCTCTACCATCATGTCAACTGCCGCATTGTTCCCGGTCTCGGCAAGCTGAAGGACCTCATCAAAGCTCTTACACTTAGTTAGGAGTCGACAAAGGCCCCAATACGTGCCTGCAGCGACAGAAGACCAACGTGGATATTAGTTGAGACGCACAATGAAGAATTGTTGTCTGGGAACATACCTCCACCGATACTCGTCCCACTCACTCGCTGATAAGAAGTTGGCCCGTCGACCTTCAGGATGCTGACGCCTGACCCAATGTTGACAAGCTGTGATACTATTTAAGACTCATCTTTGAGCTTGGCAGTCAAACGGTTTAAGGCGCATTACCAGAAACGGATAAAAGTCCTTGTAGGTTTCGGGCGAGGGACATGTCACTCTCTCACTATCGAGGGTTTGAATGTCGACGTTCTGCAGCAGATCTATGGTCATTTCTCCACGTCGCCATCCTTACATGTGGGTTTAGAATTCTTTCTACCTTAAAGGTGTATAGCTCCTCGTTGACGTACTTTAGCAGAAAGTGAACGCCCTTCAGCAAGCAACTGAGCTCATCAAACTTGTCAAAGTTTATACCGGTACGGTTCTTGAAGGCCTCTTCGTACTGTCGCAAAGGGCGAGGTGAGGTCATTTAGTTCAAACGGAAATGAAGTATACTTCCAGACCTTGTGGGCTCCACCTCCAGTGCACGCCATGTTAATTATCTTCTGATGCATCCCAGTGTGAGCTATCAGGTCCAAGGAGACGTCAAGAAAGCGTGTCTCGTACTTCATGAAGTGGATAGTCTGCGAGATAGCACTATTACTTGGCGGTCTTTACTCTAAATCAAAACATGTTCTTACCCCTCCCAACAAATCGGTCTTGATGGCTAGCGAGGTGTCTCTAAAACTCGAATTCTGATCGGTAAGGAAAGCGGTCATCTCTTCTGCAGCAAGTACATAGGAGGACGCCCTAGGCCGTCGAAGGAACTTCGTATCATACTGGTGCTCGAAATAGACCAGTTTACAAAGCGTCCCGCCGATATCAGCCCCAAAACACTGTCCAAGATCCGACCTAGACTTGTCTCGGTCAGGTATCTGTTAGGTTTGTCGCTCGCATTAACTTACCTGATTGAGATCTGCTTATCCTTGGATCTCTTTCCATCAACTAGCTTCCGGTACTCATTTCTCCGTCTGCGGCTTTTGTCAGAAAGGCCCAGCCCTAATATCAATCTCAGAACCTTGACCTACCGGCATACGAATAAGACTTCGGCTGCAACGGCCAAGAAAAGTATGGTTGGAGCCACGGCCTCGACAGCGACGTTATTGAAGTTGATTCCTAGGATCCCCATAGCAGTCCTGTGCCGAACAGGGCCGTCTACCAAAAATGTCTGGCTGGATTTATCCCCTGCATACGTGTGCCTACTCTCTCATGTTATCACGAAGGCAACAGGCGCGAAGAGCTTATGGGCTGGAGGGAGATCAGGTGGCCGCATGAAAGAAAAGCAGCAACGTCTAACCGTGCTTCTATGGCCGTGAGAGTAGTGGCCGCGTCGTTCGCTCTCTGCACCTTCAATAATAATTTTGCACCCTCAACTAAAGCCTCGGCAAAGGTCTGTGCAGCATGCTTCAGCAAATCTTTACGAAGAAGGGCAGGCTCTAAGAAATTTTATAAGGCTCCTAGGAAAACGCTGAGAGGAAGAACATTCTGGTCAGCCAGTTCAATCGCTTGATGCTCTGGACTTTGCCATGTAATAAATCTGTCCCGTAGAGATACCGTTAGCCGCTCAACCGTCTGTGATGTCTTTAAATTTGTACGATTTGGAAACAAGCTGCATCAGTCCAGTAGGTCCAGCGGCCAGAGTTTATAATGCCCATCCTCGTCCTCGAAGAGGACCAAGCAGCATACACTCTGCCTTCTCCGTCAGCGGAATGGAGTCTGTTAACCTAGAGCTGGACGAGAAGGAAAGAGTCATGACTGAGGATGTCCCGATTCTGGTAGACAAGGAGGCTGGCATCTGCAATCATGACAGTGAGCCTTCGGCCTTTAGAAGCTGGGTGGTCTCTCTACAGTCTATCACTGAGCCATTCAATGTTGTTGTTAGCTCCACGAACCCAGTCAAAGTCAACGCCGTCCGGATTGCACTTGCAACAGTAAGTATTACTAATATCGGGGTTAATGCGATAGTCCTAATCTAACAATGGCAAGCAGTGCTTTCCTGATTGCCGTTTTGAGATAAGTAGTCGGGCTGTTACCAGCGCAGTAAGCGATCAGCCTATGTCGACTGAAGAGACCAAGCAAGGTACGTAACTGGAGCATCAAAGATCAGAGCGTCGTCACTGATCAGTCCCTTCTCAGGTGCCATTAATAGGGCTCGCAACGGTGCATTAGCCTCTACAAACCAAATGGACAGGGCAGCACCTCTTCTCTCCATCGGAATAGAGGGAGGGTTAGACTATGAATATCACCCTCTATGCAACGGAGCCGCTGACAAAAGTATGGTCTGCTTTGCCTGGGTGGCGGTTTACTGCCCTCCACGTGATAAATGGGGTACAGTGCCATTTGAAGTAGTCTTTGTTTAGAGTTAGCCTTGATGGGTGCGACAGGCATTGCAAGGACAGGTTGCTTTCCTCTCCCTAAAGCACTACAAGAGCTAGTTGAAGGTGAGAAACTGGGACGGGAATCGGGGCTTTTTGGAAGCATTCGAGCCTCTCACTAACTGGAGACGTTTAATCTTTCTTCCCGCATACTAGGAGGCACGGAGCTTGGCCATGCTGACGACTTACTGTTCAGGTAGTTGACTGCCCTATCAGCCACTTTCTCTTTGCTATAAAATCTTAGATTTTTTTGTTGACGCAGGAGGACCGATTCTAAGACCCAGGGAGGGTAGGTTGCATGTCATGCTGGGGCTTGCGAAACCCTGACTTGTGCTGTCGTTTGCGTGAAGGACGGTTGGCTATTTGTCCAAGGGCTTGATCAGCCGAACAGACTACTACGTTCACGCCATGATTTTGGCCTTGACGGTCTTTCTGAATCCTGACCTATATCCATAACACCCCTATGAGGGGCAGGTCATCCCAGAGACTTATGAACCCTTTAAAAGCTTTACTAGTTGAGCTTTGGGGTTGTTAGGGGATTACAGATGACAGGTACGAGCCGGTAAATGTTCAGAAGAAAATGGCGGCGGACCTGGAGATTCTAGTGTAAGGACGAATCGACTATTTATAGAACTTTGTATGCGCTGCGGAGAGTGAGCTTAACCACGCTACTCATCAGGCGAATATATCGGTTTTCAATACCAAGGTGCCTAGCTACATGCTGCTCTCTTCTTTGGTAGAATCCTCATATTAACTTGCCTCTAGGAGAATAAAAGGGCTTTTCTGCTTTCTGTCCAGCAAGATACTTGAGACTGAACCGGTCCTGAAGCATCTCTGATCCTTCAGAAGGGTTCCGAGCTTGGTGAATCTTACGGGGCCTTGACCCCGTAGTTTTCCGTAGAATTTGGTCACTGACGACGAGAAAGGGATTTGAGTTCTTCTCTCCAGCAAGATATGACAGAGAGAATTGGCTTTGCAATGTAACTGGATTGGACTGTAGAGGTGCTTCTGATACTCCTGTGCTCTGGCATTGCCCCTGCTGAAGGCTGTAATTCAATCGCCTCCCGCTTTGCCGTGGAATTCTCCCTCTGGCAAGCCTCTCCAATGCAGCAACAAATCGCTTCGTTGACGCCATAGCGTGGGTTTGCTGGAAACTCCGAGAAGGTTTTTCGTCTGAAAGTCTGATTCTGAAGCTTGGGCCGTACCTATCAATAACACTGGCCCCAGTCAGCTTCTGACCAGGTTGAAGCTCGTCGTCGTCTCCAAGATTCTGGGCAGTAAAGTGCGCTCATTCCTCATATGTACCTTGCACCCCCGCGCTATTGCTACACAGAGTAGGGTGATACTTACTAAATTTAGCATCCACAACGGTATTACTACGTCTTTGGTTTATTCTTAAAAACTTCGAGGCAGCAAGATGCACACTTTCTTCCGTGAAGATCCGTCAAGAAATTTCTCCCTACCGGAGGAATGACACAATATTGGGTGGTCGACCCTTGGAGTGGCGTTTGTTACGGTATATAGGGGTTCCCGCGTCCCAACGTGAGTAACTCACCAAGAATATGCCAGGTCAGAAACAAACATCACCTGAGCACTCGTCTGTCCCTACTTTTGTCCGACAAAGGCTTTTACAGAATAATACAGGAATAATTTATTGAGAGAAGATGAAGAGGCGACTCGTATGATCATCACAGGCCGTCACTATCGCTAGTTGACCACTGGGCAGCACTGCTAGATCAATGTCCAGTACCATGTCCCGATGGCCTTGAAATCTCTTCAGGCAGGCACCACTTCTGGCGTCCCATACTCTAACACTGGCATCAGCCGAACAAGACACAACCACGGGCTGTAGTGGGTGCCATTTGACTGCTACCACAGAGCTATCATGCCTGCAAATATGCCGACAGGCGAAAGTATTGAGGTCCCAAATACGAACCTCCCCATCCATACTACCTGTGGCACACCAGTTTACAGTGGATGAAAACCCAACGGCTTCCACTGAGCTATCTGATGCTTCTAATTCCATTTCACGTCCCTCTTCATTCGCCACACGAGCGGTATGACCGCGATTGTGCTCTAGCACACCAAGGACTCTCTTTGATTGCAAATGAATAACCCTCGCAGTACCATCTTGAGATCCAGTCAAAGCCATAGGCAACGTTGGATGACAGCATAGGGTCATTATGGGCCCTTCGTGCCATTCTCCGCCAGAGAAGGTATGTTTGCTTACGATCTGTCGTCAGATGGGGTTGGTCAACCAAGGTGAAACCAAGAGACGTACCACTGTCCGGTTTTTGGATTCCAGAGCTTCACGGAGCCATCCATGGAACCCGAAACTACCGCCATTCCTGTAGTCGTAAAACTTCCACAGCTTACAGGGCCTTCATGACCAGCGAAGACTTGCATGCAAGCCCCGGTGGAAGCTAGCCACATCCAAATTGTGGCGTCTGCGGAGCCAGCTGCGATAACATCACCTTTAGGATGCCAGGAGATCCACTCGATGTCCTCTGAGGGCCCCTCAAGGCACCTGCACAGCTGCCCAGTAGTCACATCCCAGATCTATTACGGAGCTTTAGACTTGGTCAGATTCATCGCCAACTAAGCGCTGCTTACCCTGATAGTTCCCTCAAGCCCCGCTGTTGCCAAGAGTGTACCTGCCGCATTAAATGCAGTTTTTACTACCGAGTCCGTGTGCCCACTTAATTCAAAGACTCTTTGTCCATTCTCCAGGTTAGAGATAAAAGCCTTATCGTCTCCACCCCCTGTCGCTATCATGCGCACATTGACTGGATTGATAGCGACGGTGTACACTGAATCCGAATGAGATGTGAAGATCTGCAAAGCGTGTTATATTTGAGAATGATAACAAGACTATTGTGCCTCCGTAGTCGCACCTGTGAAGCGTCATCTACTGTATCTCCTTCTGTACCTTGGTCTTCATCCTCCATGTCATCCTCATCGTCATCCATTGGCGCTTCTGCCAACGGAGCGTCAATCTCATAATTAACCTTTAAGCACCCTTTTACTGAGCCTACCGTCATCATCTCCCAAGTCGTAAATCTCTTGCACCTCTGCGGGATTGATGTACGCATCGTCGTCAGAGTCTTGATCATAGGGTACTGCCTCTCTGTCGTAGGCGTTCTGGTCTTCTTGCATGTCTATTTCAGAGCTCTTGGCGCTTAGGCTTCCCTGTGTATCTACCCTACCGTGTGGAGAGGCGCTATTACGGTTTGAGTGTAAACTCAGTGACTTGCTTTCACCCCTCTCCAGCAGGCACAATGCAGCAGCAGCAAGAGAAGCAAACGCTGGTGCGGGGCAGTCCTCCAATAATCTCCATTAAATGCTGCGGAAAAAGACAGATCAGAACCCCACAAAGCTCCTACGATGTACACCCCGAGCAACTATTTTTCTGTTCCGCTTCATCTCTCCCATCTCCAAAACACTCATTTACCCCACGAGTGGATGGCTCTGTTTCGTTGTCGAGTTCGCTTTCTAACATGTCTTCTGCACCTTCACCACCAGCCAAAATTTCGCTGCTTGCAAAGTTGCGGTGGAGCTTTCCTTTCGAAAGTCGCAGTCTGAGATGAGAAGTTTCTGTGCCGTTGTAGCTCACACCGGTATATTTCCTTCGTGGTGATCTTGACAAATTGCAGTCAAAGAAAGGTGAAAAATTGTATGTTTCACTCTCTCTTGCTAAATAAAATAAATTTCCACACCCTGGTTACTGGGAACATAAGTCCGCCTTTCTGCGATCAGGAGCGGGGTTTGTCATGAGCACGCTCTCTGTTTCTGTTTCGGAGTTTAATTGGGAAGGGTTTTTTCCCCTTACTAATATGTCGCCAATGCTGGCGAATTATCGCTCCTAATAATGCCGTTTGTTTTGCAGACAGAGACTGCGATTTCCACGACGGAGCTCGTCATAATCTCATCAATAATCTCCGCACATTGTGCTCATTCTAAAAAGCTGTGCAGCCTGCACTTTGTGTGTCGCCGGAGCTCAGAATAGCGTCTACGCTTATGATGACCGTTGAGGGTAAAGACATAAGCCAACAATAGTAGCCGGATGATCGCAGTTCCTAGGTGGTTGGAATGGACGACTGCGTGCATGGACGATTTGGCTCCCATTGTAAGTCGTTGAGAGGCATTGTACGCTCAGGTGTCTGGGATCACAAGTATATTCGAGTCCGCGGGCGTGGCAATACCTGTCGTCGCTTATCATGACGACTTTGAGGAGGATACTCATGGTAGGTCCTCTACGATGGCGATGATCAGGATGGACACTTATCCCGCACATGTAGGAGTCCGCCGCAATGGCAGGTACTGGTTCTCCACCTGCTTCGCTGGATTGGCCTTCCGTAGGTAAGTCTGTTCACGTAGTCCTGCAGTGCGTTACTCGGTCTGATAGAGTTATCTGCAGAACGATCGCACAAAAAGAAGAGAAAGAAGGATGCAGATGATAGCATAGAGGTAAGACTCCTTTGCCGGGCTTTTGGGGTTTGGTTTACTGATAGTGTGATGCATTTATTTAGGGAACAAAGCGCTCAGATCATGATGACAGTGGTAGCCACGGCGGTCGTTCGGACCACGATAATGCGAGTAAGACATATCGAGTTAGACTTAGCTTTGAAGATTACCTGACCTGGCTCTCCAACTAGCAGACAGGGGCTCAAAGTCGGGAAATAGCAGCCATGGAAGTGATTCGGAATCTTCCGACCATAGGGTTCCGCGATCAGAGGCTAAGTTGCGAGACAGCATTGGGGATCCACCGAAGGGTATCTCGGAGAAGAAAGCACACGTCAAAGGTTTGTGTAGGTGATCAGCGGTATCTGTCTCAGCAGTGGAGACTAAGTACTTATGCCGGCCGCAGGTGCTTATCGAGATCGGAACGACTATGTTTGTGCCGTTTGCGAAAAAGAAGGAGATCTCCTACTCTGCGATGGGCCCTGTCTTCAGAGCTTCCACATAAAATGCCTGGGTTTGAAGGACTTACCAGATGAGGACGAGTGGTTTTGTGACGGTGAGCGCTTGTTTTGCTTGCTGGAGGAGAAAAGCTATTCTTACATCGTCGCACAGGGTGCCGAACAAACGTTCATGAGTGCTTTTTTTGCAAAAGAAAGGGACGAACAGACCTTGGACGAGGGGCTTGGGTTGAAGAAAGCGAAGGTCTTGTTATTTGTGGTGCGAGCTCATGCGGAAAGTACTATCATATCGGTTGCGTCAAGTCGTTGCCGTTGACCAGAATGCTTGAGAACAGTTTTTATTGTCCGGTATGTAGTACAGCCACTTGACAGCAGCCTGTATACTCAAAGAGACTGATATGCACGTCAGCTCCATACTTGTGCGGGCTGCCATACGGGTGGCCAGAGCAACAAGAGTGTGAGGTGTACCCGGTGTCCAACGGCTTATCATTCAAGATGTCTGAAGGGCAGGCGTAACATCAAGCGGCTAATGGAAAAAAGGTTAACAGAAACGCAAATATTTTTGACGGTTGTGAGCTAATCTAGTACCCACATTAGGATTGTCTGTGCTTGGCACTTATCAGAGAAGACATCAGTGCGAAGCTCTGGTTCGGAGAACACCTTGGGGACAAGTGCAGGAGGGGATGAAGGTAGACGCTTCGCTGGCCACTAATGGAGGGTCGCCGGATAAGATCGTTCTTTAATTGTCCTCCGACCCCCCTATGTTTAGTCTTTATGTCTAAGATGTCGCTGACCTCCTCTCTGCGTCGTTTAGTCTTCAAGATCGAGAAGGACAGCAATGCTGACTTGAGAGCAATTGGAGCGGACGCGGAGAGCAAGGATTTGGCTGTTGAGGAGGACAAAGAAGTGGAAGCAGCTAAGAAAGTGAAAGAAGAGAAGTTGACAATGGAGACTGGCAGGAAGGAGCATGGCAAAGGGAAGAAGGATCCCAACAGGGAACAACTGGAAGAAAACAGGACCCAGACGACGGGGGTTGAACTGGCGGACGAAGAACGTGAAGAGTCTAAGGAGATTCCAGCAGTTTTGGGCGGCGCACGAACTAAGTCGGGCAGCCAACAGAAGGCAAAGTCTGGAGATAAGGCACGCCAGGTGACTGCTGAGAAGAAGGGAAGGAAGAACAATCAGCAAGTAGAGGAAGGTGAAGTGGAGGAACCCTCAGAGCAGCAGGAACTTCATGGAAGAGAGGGTGTTCAAGAGCTAGAAGTAAAGGGGACCAGCCCTCCTGGGCGGGGTCCGGTGGGGGCGAAAAAGTTAGATAAGAAGAAGGAGGAAACACATGGGTCCCTTGACCCCAAAGCCCCTTCAAAAGAGAAGGGAGGATGGAGTAGTGAAGAAAAAATAAGCTCCGACAAAGCCTTCCGACCAAAGGAGAAGCAGCCAAGCGAACTACGCAAAAAAGCACAGAACATGGAAGAGGAAAAGCCACCAGTTCCAAGGACAGAAGGTGCATTAGAGGCAGAGCCTAATTTGACCGGGAGCGAATCCAGCAAGTCTGGTAACCTCGGGACATCTCTTTTAGACCGTGACCTCCAAGAGGCTGAGCTTGCCCATTCCACCACCTCACTGGCGCCGACGAGAGATAGGAGTGTGGAGTTTGGGGGACAGGGTAATGGGAGCCGGTATTCGGACACTTCTACGTATCCAAATGTAAAGGATCCACCTGGACGTGAATCTTACCTTGCTTTGGAGAGACAAAGAGACCTGACAAGAAAGGACCCCGGGCCGGAAGAAAAGCACAAAATGGCTAAGGAGGAAGTCAACACTAAGACGGAACTTCCGGAGGTGAAGGCTACGGAAATGGCGGAAGACAAGAGCACCAAAGCAAACAAACCAGTGATTCAAAACATTGACAATGATAACAGTAAGCCAGCCACGTCGATTACCAGCCAAAATCATAGTGGGTCTGACTCCCCGGAGGAGCAAGCGGGAGTCAGCAGAGAAGCTAGCCAACCAGTCCGCGCAGGAATCCTAGGGTTAGTCATAGACGTGGAGCCCAAGCAGCGAGAGAATAAGAAGAAGGAGGTTCAAAGGAAGATTACTCAAGCGAAGCTTAAAGCCCGACTAGCGAAAGATGAAGAAACTGGCAATGGGCTGCAATCGATGGAAGTGGAAGATGAGCCGACGGCCACTGTCGTTGATACAGATGACAATGAGACCAGTTCTCGATCTAGAGCTGAGCAGCGGACCGATAGGAAGCTAGATACGCGGTCAAAGCTTGCAGGCGATGAAAAGCAGAAACATATGGGTCGGAAGGCGTCTCTTTCGGGCTCCAGTGCAACCGAGGAAATAGAAGAAGGGGAGATCCAGCCCAGCCCTTCAGCAAGAGGTCGCCCTGCTGCTACGGTAAGATAACTTTAAGACTATTCCGCGTCATCTAATAGCTAAATCGAGCTTTGCAGATGGAGGTGGATACAGTGAAAGATAGACAAGGTGCAACCGATCCTGGCGATGATCCTAGCTGTACCACAGTGAGAACAGGCAGCAGAGCTGCCGCGGCGGCGGCCAACTCGAAAATCCTTTCAAGGTAGGTAACCGGGATTGGCAGATCAGTCAACGACGCCTCAGAATCGGTTCTGGTGGTAGCATGGCATTTCTTGTCCACAGAGTACTTGCGCATACCTTTCCTATCATTTTACCTGGTATTCATTTCCACGAGTTGTACCTCTGATCGAAGCGCATAACTGCGAGCGCTTTGATCAAAGGGACTTGCGTCTGGACTTGCGCCTCGTGGCTTCTCTTTATCAAGTAGCTCGTCTCTTCAATACCTTTGAAGGATTTTCCATTAATAAGCGGTATGTTCCCCTCCAGATCATCTGCTATGAAGAAAGAAAAAGAGTCGAAAGATCTCAAGTCCAAAGCCTCTCCTAAAGTGAATAAGAGCAAGAAAGGAGATGTCCCCACACCGTCCTCTCCTGATGTAGAAGAGGAGGAGGAAAACTGGGTTCAGTGTGACAGTTGTCAGAAGTGGAGGAAGCTCCCACTTACTGTCAACGTGGAAAGCCTGCCAACGAAGTGGTTTTGTCGTCTCAATCAATGGGACAGCGAACACAATCGCTGCGAAGCTCCTGAGGAGACAGCTAGAGTTTCCCCTTCCAAGACCTCAGAGAAGAACCGTGAGAAGGGATCGCAAGCACCGTCTAAGGAAGACCCAACGCCTCCCTCACATAAAGTGGCGGATCTCTTGGAGGATGAAGACAAGAAAAGTAAGGGAAAGGGGGCCTGATCCTGTTTCACTTTACGCTCTGATGATGTGGCTCAAGTAGCTGGACGCCTCATGTAGATGCTCTTGCATTTTGGACTCCAACCTGTTGCTGTTTTAAGTCTTTTGGCTACCCCTTCTTGACCGTTGTGTGCTAACCACGTCCGGCAAATTTAGAGAAGATCGATAAGAAGCAAAAAAAGCGAAAGCGAAAGAGCGAGACGCAGTGGGTTCAGTGTGACCACTGTTCGAAATGGAGGTCTGTTCCTGGAGGAGTAGATATGTCTATCTTTCCTAAGAAATGGTAAGATTTGAACAATTTTGTGCCTATTCTAGCTCTTGGCTTTTGCTAGTCTTCAATCTTTTTTTTTTGCTACACTTTCAGCTTTTTCCATAAGGCTTAGTCAGTGTTTGGTGGCTCACGTATGAGAGCGTGGTTTAAGTTCTCAAGTCTTCCGGTTCGGTCTGGCGAACAAATACTGAAACAGTGGCCTTAGGTTTTGCTACATGAATTCGTGGAACCTCAATCTGGCCAGCTGCAGCGCCGCAAACCCACCAGAAACTGAGCAGTCTCCGGCGGTAGAGGATACAGCCGATAAGTTAGACACTGCTGGATCGGATAAGTCTCCGAAGGTGGAGAACGAGTCTCCCGATGAGAAAAAGAAGAGAAAGGCTGAGGAAAAGGTCATATCAAGCAAGAAAAAGAAGAAGCCTAAAGTTGATGACAACAGCTCCGCTCCGCGAGAAGCTGTTCCTGCACCCCCTACTCCCGTCTCCAGGACGGAGGAACAAGTTTCTACAAAAGACAAGGTGCCCAGTCCCCCTGAGGAAGCGGAGGCTGCCCCACCCACTACACCAAGCGTTACATCTGCTGCCAGGGGAAAGAGCCGCAAGCCTTCAAAGCCTGTATGGCAATGGGTCCAGTGCGAGAAGTGTGAAAAGTGGCGGAAGCTTCCACAGACTCTGGACGTCTCGTCCCTCCCTGACACTTGGTATTGCTCCATGAATGACTGGGATCGTGCACGCGCATTCTGCTCTGCCCCACAAGAAGAGGATGATACAGCTCTTCACAAAGAGAACCTGGACAAGCCGAACTCAGGAAAATGGGGTCTAATCCGGAAGTCTGGCGGTAAACTGAGTTACCGTGAGCTGATCTTTGGTAGCAATGGGCTGATCAAGAAGACTTACACCGATGAGGGCTCCGTCGGTCCGGACGGGAGCTTAAAGCATCATCGACGGGATGAACAGTACAGACTGAGCTCAATGTATTCTACTCACTCCAGAAAGAAGAAAAGCAAATCGGCAAGAAGCAAGAACGAAAAGAAGGTCCAGCCTGAGAATCCCACTCCACTGAAGAGAAAGTTTGGAGAAGTGGACGGCAGGGGGGATGGTTCGCCTGTTGACGTCTCCACGTTAGCTTCTTCTCTGTGGCTAGAGAGTGAGAAAGGAGAACACTTGAAGGGCCTTATAACGGCTCACCTGCGGGACAAAGCCTTGAGTCGTTTTGAAATATGCGTCTCCATCGGCTGCAGAAAGCCCAAGGAGAGCATAAACGACTTCCAGTACTCGTCGACAGACATTGTAGCCGCATTAGAACGGCTGATTGATGAGGGAAAGGTCAAGGCTTACCCGGTTGACGCTCTCTCCTCCCAACTGAAGTCTTCATCACTGCCAGATCCCGGTGAGGTTCGGTATGCCCGGACGGACAGCTCTGTGGAACTATCCCATGCAGCGAAGAAGCCCCTTCGAATAGCCAAGCCGTGGAAAGTGCGAAGTCAGTTCTAGCATGGGGAACAATGCACATGTTTTTAGTGTTGTTTGGCACATGTACAGTTTCAACTCATTAATTTATAAATCCTGTCTATCTGCTTCACATGCAGCCACATGCTGCTTGCTCGCTCCTTTCTCTCACTGTCCCCGAAGTCAATCTCTGAACTTGCTAATACCAATACAAAAAGGAAGGCACAAGGAAGTAAGATATCTTCAGTGAAGGCTGCTCGATCCGCCCGGCATGTATTTGAAAGGTCCACAGGTAACAAGCTGCTGAGCTCCAGCCTGCCATAAAATCTCCTAAGAACGCCAATTGTTGAGAGCTATTCAAAGGCGCCGGACTAGCACTGTGAACAGCAACGCCCACCAAATAGCATCACCCCTTCTTACTTCTCTCGGGACAGCCGTTGAACGCCAGCTTCTCTGTCGTCGCCTCGGACAAGAAGACCATTGCCCGCTTCAGCCGTCTGACTGCGTTGGTCTATTCTATGGCCTCTGGCCCTATGGCCCGCTGATTGAGGTTTCTGGTCTTGGCAATGGGAGCGAAATCTTTAATTGACACCCAAGCTTCTCATATTCTGATGTTATTCCTAAATATACATCGTAAGATGCTTACAAACGCTCAGTGTAATTGGACTGATTAGGAATAGTGTTAAGATCTGTAGACTGGCTTGGCCTGTTGTTACGAAGATTGTCTCATATTCTTCTACGAGTACTATTGAGACTCTAGGAACGTGAGGGAGAACATGAGTAGAAAGTGGGAGAAGTGGAGGATCCTTGCTTTTCTGAGTCGAGGCTATCATTATTCATAGAGAAAGGAGCTTCAGTTGACAACGTGCTTAGACCTCGCTGTAGGTTCCACAGTCTTAGCGCTTGGCCGCTTTTTTCACTTCTGGCAGATCCGACCATAGAAGTATGTTTGGGGTTCGCAGTAGACAGGCAACAGCAAGGCTTATCCAGGGCTGGAGGCAGGCTGCGCTGCAGATCTCGGTTCAGACAGCCAACAAGTCGAACGATGTAAAGCTGATGCTTGGTGCGGTTGCACTCGGCACAGCCATGGGTCTCTCCTTTGTCAACGGGTCAGACGAAATTGCAGGCGCTGAAGCCAAGAGAAAAGCTGACAGACTAAAAGTTTACTCTTGGTACGTGCTGGTCACCGCCCAGGCAGATATCGATGTAGTAACATCCACATTACCGTGCCCATGTTGTTCAACAGGGGCTCCGGGCAGTTTGGACAGCTCGGTCAAGGTAGCGAGAAGGTATGAGCGACCGTCTTCGAAGGCAGAAACCCCAAGCTGATAATCTCTGCTAGGACGAGAGTCTACCCAAGCCAGTGGACTTCCTTTCAAATAAACAGGTGGCTTACATAGCTGCAGGAGGCTCTAGGTAAGGTTCCCGCACAACTGAAGCCAGCTGATGATCTGTCTGCTTACTCCTTTAATTCAGTTCGGCGGCTGTGACGAGCAAACATGAGGTCTACACTTTCGGTGCAGGTGGTAACAGGTGAGATGGGTCCTAGATGCAACCAATCTATAGCTCCGAACAGAACAGTAACCTTGCAACTAGCCGTCTAGGACATGGGGATTCTATAGACACCCCAAATCAGAGCGTTCCTCAGCTCGTAAGAACGCTCCTAGAAGAAAAAGTGAAGGAGGTGAAGGTTGGGGACTATCATATGGTCGCTCTTACTGAAGATGGCAGGGTAAGCGCTCTTTTACGGCCAACTCCTTTCCTCTTGCTTGACATCGGCACTGAGCTTCCTCGTTCTAGGTCTTCACTTGGGGCAAGAACAAGGCTCCTCAACTTGGCCATAAGTAAGCTGACAGCGGCTAAAGTTCCTAGCTTTACGGCCATAGCCTCGGTTGCGATGTTTGTGAGTTGACCAAATCCTTCTTCATATATTGTTTGTAGGAACCTAAAAGCGGGCTACCCTAATGAGGTGATGCTGCCTGAGAAGATTGTTGCCGTAGACTGTGGTAGGCAACAAACTGTTGCTGTCTCCGAGTCAGGCCACGTCTACACTTGGGGTATTGGGTACGAAGGAGCATTAGGGCACGGAGACAAGGAAAATCGACCGAGCCCAAAGCGGCTGGAGGCACTGGCTGGCAGGGTGAAGGTTGTGTCAGTCGCTTGTGGACGAGGTATGAGCCACCTGAATCCTCTGTAACCCTTGTAGGACTGTATTTACTCATATTACGTCTCTGCTTCATAGAGTTCACGGTGGCCCTAGATAGTGAAGGCAAGCTGTATAGCTGGGGCGCTAATGATTATGGCCAATTAGGTCAGACATCTTCCCACTTTGTCATATTTGATAGCATCACACTAATGGCTACACCAGGAACTAGCTCTTCCTTACGCTACGTGCGAATGCCCGAGGAGGTGAGGAGCCTAACAGATCCAGTAGTCACCTTTTCTTGTGGCGAGTACCATACAGCGGTAGGCCTTTAGCACAAATACATCTAGTCTCCCCTCTCATCTTATCAGACATGACTAGGCTGTAACCTCCAAAGGCGAGGTTTATACCTGGGGTGCTGGAAAGGACGGACAATTGGGGCACGATAACCGCGATGACGTCAGGTACGAGCTACCATGATGTCCTTTGGGAAAATAGTCTGCCGACTGGTGCCGTCTTCCCTCGCAGCTTACCACGCCTAGTAGAAGATCTTAACGGCAAAGAGATCGTCCACGTTAGCTGCGGTGGCGGGCATACAGCGGCTGTTAGTGGTTAGTCTTCTATTCTTAGTATTTTACTATATTAGCCACACTCACACCGGGGACTATAGGTACGGGTATGCTCTACACCTTCGGTAGGGGGAGGAGCGGACAGCTTGGCCGTGGGGACCAGATAGAAAGCATTGCTGCTTATCGTACTAAGCCGACAGAAGTGAAGGTATGTTGATCTGGTAACTTTTTTCAGCTCCAGCCCTAACCGGTGTCGGACACCTTCTCAGAGTTTGGCAAACAGAGTCTATCAGGTAGCTTGCGGGGACGACCACACTTTAGCACTTGTCGTTGAATAGTGCGTGGAGAGGCGTGCTCACTGGCTGCCTAAAATAAATAAAGCTTACGATTCTATGTTTCTATAAGGCTCTTCTTGCAGAGTGTAAAAGCTGGCTGTATCGCTGCAGTGTCGTCTCATCGGCTCTTGCTCTTGGTCTCCAGGCCAGTTTCCGTGCCCAAGAGAGCGCTCAACGTAGTTTGGATGTCCCTTCTGCTAACCGGCTTGGTTATGACAGCATTCATCCCAGACTCCCTGCACAGCTCATCATCTCCAGGCATCAGGTTCGCTGTCACTGCGACTATCGGAACACAATTGCCTGAGCGTCTAATCTCTCTCGTGGCTTCGAGGCCATCACATGCCGGCTACAAGAGAAAAGAGTTTTGGTCAGTGAGAGCATAGCGTAACCAGCAGCCTAAGTTTCACAAGGCACTTTACCATCATCCAATCCATCAACACAACGTCAAAGCTATGCGCTTGCACTGCAGCTATCGCTTGCAGTCCATCTTCCACTATGGTAACCTTATGGCCTTGCTGCTCCAATAAAGACCTATAGGAGTTGAGCTTGCATTAGGCCCAACCTCTGCATCCCCTGGAGCAACTTCAAGGCAGATGCTACCTCAGGACTGTTTGATTTATTCTGTTATCCTCTGCCACCAAGATATCGAGGGGTTTGATTCCTGCAGCTGGTGTGGCCACTCTCCGCGCACAAACGCCGGTTCCACTATTAATGGAACTAGGGCGAATGCCCTTTTCGTGTACACCCAGAGCTAAATGGACCGTGAAGGTTGTACCTAGAGCAGCGCCGTAGCAGTCTCTTTTGTAAGAGTGGGGAAATGCCACGTAATGTTATTTTCAGTACCTTGATCGAGGACACTATTAACCTCCACGGTACCGTCCATCAGCTCCAAAAGCCGCTTGGTAATAGCGAGACCTAGACCACTGAGGATGGATCAATCAATTGAAGCTGGTGGACATTGCAACCTTTCCGTCAGTATCTGACTACCTTACCTTCCCTCGAATCTTCGGCTGGTCGATGAATCCGCTTGGCTGAATTGGTCGAAAAGCTTGGGCATAAAGTCTGCTGATATTCCTGCAGCAAGAATATAAGTGCAAGCAAAGCAGCCATTGACCGCTGTCCGGACTTCGGTTAGGTCTCAAATGGAAACCGTTACTAACCAATCCCCGTGTCTGACACTGCAATGGAAATCATCCTTCGTTGAGCGAGATCTAGGTTATCTGAAGCTACAACCTTGACCCGGACACTGCCTTGCTCAGTGAACTTGACGGCATTTCCGAGGATGTTAAGAAGAATCTGCTGGATCTATCAACGTGTTAAGGTAAGGTGTCAGGTCTCCCCTAGGGAGGGGTGACAGGGATCCACTACCTTGGGTCCATCAGCTAGGTAATCAGTATCTTTAGGGCCGTCCCAAGCAATGGCAAGCTCTAACCCTTTCTTTGTGGCCATCGGCCTTACAATACTGACGGTGTCCTCCACGAGATGAAGTAGCCGAATAGGCTGCAGCTTTATCGTTAGTTTCCCTGCCTCCAGCTTGCTAAGGTCCAATATGTTGTTGACTATGCCCTGGCATTGGAGCACGTGCGTCACTTTCAGGCAGGGATGGTTCTAGCGGTCTGTGTGAGCAGACCTGCATAACTTCTGTGGACTCCCTGATAATGCGCAGGAAATTTTGAGTATTTGCGGAGTGCGGTTCGTCCTCTATAATCTCAAGCGCCCCGATAATACCCTATGGAACATCAAGAGTTCAGCTATTACTATATAGAGCTTTCCAACGTCCACCCATTCTGTCATCCAATATTGTCTACCGTCAAGGGAGTTCGCAGCTCATGGCTCATTGCAGCCAGAAATTGAGCCTTGACACTCAGTAGTCTTTCGGCCTCCGTTCGAGCAGTGATGAGCTGTTCTTCTAACTGTTTTTGCCTTGTTATGTCTCGAACGATGGCAAGGACCATCTCCTCATTGTTCGACCTCTTCATCCTCGACATTGACACCTCGCACTTGATGGGTGAGTTACTTGGATCCGTATGGTTGCGGAGGTTCCACTCGTAGCGACTGTTTACTGAGGGCTGACGCATCAGCCAGCGGACAGTTCCTTTGGACTATCCTTGAACGGACCTTACCTTTTTGATCATCTCCCTTCTGACTTCGTGGTTTCGTTGTAGCGCTGGGACCTGACGCTACTCCCTTTTCTCGCGCCCTGGAGTTAGGAAGGTCCAAGGAAGACGGGTCTGATATGTGGATCCAACTGACACCAACCATCTCCGCCACCGTTTGAAAGCCCAGTAAGGCGACAGCAGAACCATTGGCATCCAAGATGCGCAGGTCGGTTCCAAGCAGTAAAATGGCATCATTTGCATCCTGGTGGTGAAACGTGAGGCGATATGACATAAAGAGAGATCAGGAGGACCCCAATGTGCGCACCGCAGTCGATGGAAGAGGTAGCAGGCGAGGAGACTTCAAGGAAGACTATAACTCTCGACCGAGGCTTCTTCTACTTCTGCCTACCTGGTAGAGTTTTCTGAAGTTCAGTTCACTTTGAATAAGGTTCTCGCGCAGCTGGGTTTCCAGAAATTGTGCCTGTACTCTGTCCTGTATATTGACGGCCTGGAAAAGGAAGGCCTTCTCTCCAGTCAGAGGGTCCAGGCAGTATCGGACGGCCACACTGTGCCAGCTCGGTTCAGACCCAGAGCAATTAAGCAAGAATTCTCCCTCAAGAATAATGGTGTCTATAGCTGGGGGCCCCTCCTCCTAGGGTAGCAGCAGTGGTTATACACGAGCGCAGGAAGCTAAAAGATCATGTACGTTACTGTTTGTAAGGGTTCCACTATCTGGTTGTCTTTTTCTCCCTGTCCTTTTGCTAGACATCTTCGCGCCTGCAGTCGCACTAGTAGTTTGTCAGTATCCTGATAAGTTTGGACGGCATCAGCACTACTCACCTGGTGTCTTCGGGTTGGAACCTGATGCCTTTATTTTTGGTGCAATTACCCTGGAGGGCGTCGTGACCGCCTTGGCAGCGGTCAAAAATTTTGCTTTAGCAGTCTCTGTTGCAAAGTATTCATGAGCTTTCCATGCCCTTGGAAAGACTGCTTGGGCGGAAGGGTTCCTCATCAAGGGCTCTTCATTGGCATCAAAG
>FLMG01003504.1:0-10669 GCA_900088475.1 Hyphochytrium catenoides
CGGCCCCAGACAGTCATTGGTGGGTTCCTCTGGACTTGCTTCGTCAGCAGAAGGCTCACTTTCTTTTTCTGCTTGTCGCGCTGCACTCGCTTCCCACTTACTTGCGCTGCTTCAGCGGCAGTTGCTTCTTCGCTCCCTATGATGGGAAACAAAGAGACATAGTCATCATGTTGCTGCCTTTTTGCCTGTTTGAGTAGAAGGCCCCAGAGCGAGACTCGTCGATAACCACAATACGCCGCACAGAGATTCTCTTGGTCAGAGGATCATACACGATAGCCATGGGTGCCAGAGTCATACCCTACAAAGATATACCGAGAGCTCCGCGCATCAAGCTTTCGCAGCATCGTCGACGGCTTTAAAGCATACGCAAGTGAACCAAAGACGCGTAGATGACCAACATCAGGCGACTTGCCATACCACTTTTCGTAGGGGGTAGAGCCATCGAGGGAAGCAGTAGGACAGCGATTGATCACATGAACTGCGGAGGCCAATGCAACTGCCCAAAAAAAACGAGGTAGGTCAGTAGCAATCAGAAGGCATCTCGTCGCCTGCATGACAGTTCTCATCCAGCGTTCACAACAGCCGTTGCTAGAGGGAGAATAAGCAGGTGTCGGAGAGTGCAGGATGCCCCGGCGAGAGCACACTTTGTGTGCAGCACTGCTAACGAACTCTCCCCGCGATCGGAGCGTAACTCCTTCACGCGCTCACCCGTCTGGTCCTCCATGAAAAGAATGAGTTCCTCCAACTTAGCTTCTGCTTCTCCTATGCTCCGAAGAAATTGCACAAAGCACCTCCGAGAGTGATCATCCACCACGAGCAGAAAATGTACATAGCCTTGATAGCTACGAGTATTGACAATGCCAACATCGGCGTGCAAAAGTTCCAGCAGTCTTGTTGTCTTACGGGGCTGAGCGTGGTGTTGTCTTACGGGGCTGAGCGTGGTACTTCGCAACAATGCAGGTCTCACAAAGACAGAGCTGCTGAGAAGCTCTATCAAGGGCTATGCCGGAAGCCTGCAGGGCTACTCTTCGAATATCTGTGTGGTTAAGATGATTAAGGCGTTTGTGCCACAGGGTGATAGGCTCTTGCTTGCTCGTAGCTGCGGCTAGTCTTGGAATAGAAGGGTCACTTTGTCCCCGTGCATCGTCATTGTCCGAGGAGTAATAGACGGTTCCATTCGTCAAACCAATACGTCTCACTTGTTCTTGTGTGCCATGTAGGAGAAGCAAGGGTCAGAAAGGTAGCGGCCCTAGCTGATGGGATCCCTGCAAAAGAGATTGATGGGGAGCTCGCTGACTGTGTGGAGTGCGCTGAAGCGAAGCTTACAACAAGGAGCCCCTTTCCTGTAGGTGAAGCTAAGCGAGCATCTGAACCGCTGGGCCTCGTGCATGCTGATACGGTGCAGGTAGAAGCGAAGACACATCAGAGAGCACACTATGCTGTCATCTACACTGATGACAATAGCAGGTATAAGAAGGGATATCTGTTGAAAGCCAAAGCTGACCAGCCAGCAGCCTACGAAAAGTATCTTGCTGACTGCAAGCGGACTTCCTCTTACTCTACACACTGACAAGGGTGGAGAGTTTATTAACGAGAAATCTGTAACTCCAATTTGCAGGAGAGCATTGACCACATTACTACTGCGTCATACACTCCACAACGGAACGGGATACCAGAGAGAGGCAATCGGTCTCTGATGAAATGGTAAGAGCAATTTTGTTCACAGCAGGTCTTTCAAAGTCCTTCTGGGGAGAGGCGCTGCAAGGGCGATCTACCGCTCAAACCGCCTCCCGACCAAAGCTGTCCAAGGCAAGGTGCCCTACGAGGCCTTCTACGGACGGAAACCCTCTCTTCGTCACATCAGGACTTTTGGTTGACTTGCGGTAGCGCATGTCCCCAAGGTTACCGGAAGAAGCGGGACAAGACTGGACAGAGTGCCTCTTTCTGGGGTATGCTACGCAGAAGAAGGCTTACAAATAGCTTAGGCTGGATAATCGCAAGATCATGTTCTCCCGAGACGTTCGGTTCTTTGAGGACATCTTCCTTTCAAAGATGGTCTCCTTCAACCAGACGAAGACGACCTGGCTGGTGCAGTTACTCAGGATGGAGTACTTGAGTTGGCAGCTGTTGACATGATGGAGGCTATAGAGGATGCTGACGGTGAGCAACTACCAGTCGAGAGAAGGTTGAGCTGGATCATCGACTACTGGCAGATAGCTCTGCGGCAGGAAGAAGGGAAGTCAGACCGGAGCACGAGAGGCGTCAACCTGACAGGCCTTTCATGGTGTCTTCCTTCGTGGCCACAAATGACCCTACACAGTTACCCGTGGTCGAGCCTTAGGCCTACAAAGAGGCCCTAGCGTCACCTCAGAGGGAGGAATGGCTAGAGGCCATGGCGTCCGAGATGACCTCTTTATCGGAGAACAATACGTGGGAGCTGGTTGACCTACCTACAGGCCGGAAGACTGTAATATGCAAGTGGGTCTTCAAAGTTAAACGAGATAGCGAGGGACATATTGAGAGGTACAAGGCCAGGCTCTGTGCCAAAGGATTCTTCCAGAAATTTGGCGTTGACTACTCCGAGACGTCTTCTCCAGTGTATCCTTCCCTGCACAACGGACCTTTCTATCTTACTGCGCTGGCTGCAAAGGTATCTTTATCAAGCAACTAGTTAGTACGACGCCCTTCATGTATGACAAACTTGATGAGGATTATCCTTATGGGTAAGCCGGAGGGATTTACAAACCCTGGACAGCCCAAGCTGGTCTAAAAACTGCTGAGGTCCACCTATGTTCTAAAACAGAGTCCACATCAATGGAATATTGAAGTGCATCAGCCTTTCTTAGACATGGGTTTTACGAGGAGCATTGTGGACCCTTGTATCTACTACAAGAGAAGCGGGGACATGGTCATCCTGATCGCAATTTATGTGGATGATTTGCTCATTGCAAGTCATGACAAGACAGGCACGGACGAGATAGTCTCTCAACTTATTTCTTGTTACCAGGTGAAGGATCTTGGCCCCCCTCAACCATTTTCTGGGAATAGACTTCCAATATGAGAGGGAGAAGCGAGTCTTGGTCATGCTGCAAACAAGACACATTGAGTGCTTGCTTTCTACACTTGGCATGACTGATCAATAATTAAGCGTCTATTCCTCTTCAACCAGGAATACAGCTCAGAAAGGTGGAGAGCGGTAGTCGAAACTTTGAGAAACAAGAAAGAATGGCAAAGACTCCCTATCAGAGTCTTCTTGGAGCTCATTTTTCTAGTCAAATGCACTCGGCCAGATTTAACCTTCACAGTTGGTCTCCATTGTCGCTTTCTTGATCAAACTGGTCAAGAGCACTGGGAAGCAGCCAAACAGGTGCTGAAGATGACTAAAGACTTAGGTCTTGTACTTGGCTCGTTTGATTCCTCTATTACTACCGTTACCTCACCTATTACTGGTAGTGGCTCCCCTAATCTTACGGGTTATGGTGATGCTGGTTGGTGGGCTGGAAACCTTATTAGTAGAAAATCCACTACTGGTCTAGTAGTTTACTTTGGTACGCGTCAGCTTCCCTGGCGATCACGCAAGCAGTCCTTGGTCACACTTTCTTTGACGGAGGCAGAGCTCATCCCTGACGGACTTGATCAAAGAAGTCATTTGGCTCAAGTTCTTGGTCTCAGAAATCTCAGGGACTGAATCGTCTGATGGTTCTCGTACCACTCTCTACAGGGATAGCGCTAATACTATTGGGTTGGTTCTCGAAGACTTTGTCTCTCTGCGCACCAAACATCTCGACGTGCGATACCACTTTGTGAAAGAGAGACTGGAGATGCATGGCTTGGACCTAAAACATTGGCCGACCAATGGGATGGTGGCGGTCGTTTTACCAAGCTTCTGGCGCGAGTACAGTTTGAGACTTGACTAAGCAGCATAGTCTCATCTCTCTACGATAGTAGACCATGGGCTGAGCTGAGGGGGAGTATGTCGGAATTGGAGATACAGCTCATCCTCTTCTCTACACTGCAACGGATGGCTATCATCGACAAGGAGCTCCGGTAGACAACATCAGAGGGGGACTCCAGCGATACCTCTACGGAGTGTACAGAGTGTCGTTTGATCTACGGAGTCTTGGTCTCACTCATCTGTTAGGGCTTGAAGGCTTCAGACTTTGACACGTACCCAAGCATAGTAGTAGGTTAGGCAACCGAGATTCTGATACTGTTAGCAAGAGCTACCTCAACTCCTTGGCTTTGGCACAAGCGTACAAGGATTCGCTCTGGGAACAATAGACAGACTTGCGGAGGGCGTTCCTAGGTTTGCAGACGAAATGCAAGTATCAAGTCAGCAGTGATAGTGTGGTAGAGATTTTTTCAGGAGAAAAGGCTTTCTATTAACCTTTCACCTCATTTGTCAACAACAGGGCTCCTGTGTTTGGTCTTGCTTGTGTTGTCTTTATGATACATTTTCTAGGGTAGAACTTTATGTTAGGAAAGACCTATTCTTCTTTCCTCTGCATGCTAAGCATAGTGAGAGGAGACTCTCAGTCTCACTTTTCTCACATTCGGAGAACGCATTCTCATCGCTGACAGAAGCTGCTGTCGTGCTTAGTGAAGACTCACCAGTTCTTGTTGCTTTTCTTCTTTACTTTCGTTAGAGCTCAACTCTATTCTTGTGACTTGTCCAACATCCTCTGTCACACAATATATCTCATCACAAGCTTCACGGTCGGACGTTATATGTTGGAGTCTGAGGGCACAGCAGCTATGTGGACTACGAGCTGGAAAGATTCAGCTACCCAAGTTCCAGCTCCCAGTAGAAACCGAGATCTGAAGCAAGCGAAATGTCCCTGTTTATATCATGACTAATGGTCAGTACCCGGAATAACCGCAGTACTGACTGTTCTGGACAAGGATATAGGACTGAAAATCTTAGGGCTTATTTGGAATCGTTGGCATAGTCAGAATAGCTCCAGATTCTGGGACCCCAGCTCGGCTTAAAATTAGAGCACTCTCATCTAATGACATTGTACAATCATTCCATACAATCTAACATTATAAGAAGGGCAACGATCTCTTCCCTTCTTCAACATTCACTTTCTTTGTGCACGGCAATGGCGCCTTAGTATTCTGTTTTCCGCATTCCCCCTAGAGACCCCTGCCTGCATCACTACCTGCACCACTGAGGTATCGATCCAGTCAAGTATTATCAATAGCTTTAGGCTTCGCCTAGGGCTCGCCAGAAGTTAGTTGCGAGCCCGAACGGCGAGCCTCAATTTCAACCCACCACAGGGGCTTCAGCACAAATGGACGTGATCAAAAATTTCACTATTTGGAATTTCACTAATCACTGTTTGGGCTTTTTCTTTGGGTTTGAATCTTTGTTTGTGTACTTTGGAGATATAAAAGGGGTCAGAGGAGGAGCGAAAGGGTTCTACGAATCGTATGAACATAACCGAATCTGTAACGCGAGACGTATCACCATAACCGAGACACATCGCGTGCGTCCACGCGAATTTGTGTTGTAACCTCATATTAGCTGACACATCACCTACAATCCTGTATCTTTAGTTGTAGGAGCTGAGGGTGGGGGTGATATGTCATGCGACTCCTGCAGCAGTCAAGAGTTGAGAAAGTATCGCCATTCACTCACTCACTCACTACGCTGCTGTAGGGAGCGTGGGTGAAGGAGTAGAGAGATCCTTTAGAGAGTGTGCCTACCTAGGAAATACTACTTTATTGACCGTTTTTAGAAAGAATTGAAGAGTACTACTACAAATCTTGATGCTACCCTATTCCTACCAACTCTTATTATTAAGGTCTATTATACTAAAACCTCTTGGACTGCGGCTCCACCTCTCCTCCGTCGTCGCATCTGCTGCAGTTGTTGCAAGAGAGGGATTCCAAGGTATCTTCGAAGCATTATCCTAAATAGACCTGAGTCCTGCACCCGCTGATGTAATGGAGGGATGGGGCGAGCATGGACAAAGGCCCCAGCGTGACTCATGCCTACAGCTAAAAGACGAGCTCTGTTTCCTAAGCGATGCCTGTGTCAGCAATCGATGCTGAAGAGCACGCCACAACACGCCTTTCGAGAGTAGTTTTTGAAGGTTCGGGACATGTATCAGGGCGGCAGCAGCATGATCACTTTGTGTCTCGTGATTGTGTCGGGCAAGGAGTTCGGGAAGATCGTCTGAAACAAAGTCCTGTCTCGATCGCTTAAGTAGAGCGGCCGTCAAAGATGCGGTCTGCAAAGAAGAGCCTAGGAAATACTACTGATGGAAATAGTTCTACATGTTGTAGTTCTAGAAGGAATGACGAGCTCCTGGTGCTACTTACAAGTACAAGTACTACTAGCCCGGTCAATTCCAACGTTCTACCTCGCCCTTCAAAAATAGTGTATCTATAAATGAGGCCGTCAAGTATCCTTCTTAGACTGCCGCTTAGCATGAAGTGACTCCTCTGCCAATATTGGTACTCGTACACTACTACGTTGAGAGAGTTCGCCAGGGGAGAGGACAGAGAGGACTCGTTCCTGGGGCGACAAGTTACCAAACGTGCCATCCATCGCTCTCTCTCTCTCCGTGTAACCCTCTACCCGCAGACTGCGATTGGTAAATGGACGCCCTCGAGACCTTCTCTATCCTCAACAACCTCGTTACTGTAGCTTCTTGCGAGTCCAGGGTGACGGGACCTGAAGGGAGGAGAGGCGGGTGGAGGTGCCGGTTTGACAGAATAGCAATGGTCAGAGAGGTGTGGTACGTAAGACATCAATGAGAAATGCTTTACTACAAACCCACAAGCCGTAAGAGCGAGCCATCCGCTGCCAGAGCCGTGGACCTATCCTTTCCCCGCCCTGAGAAGGGAAGCCCATTGTTAAGTGTTGGTCAGTACCGTAATGCAGGAGGAGCTACGATGTTCAAGCGACAGGACGGGGGGCGCTGGTGGCGGTCAAGGAGTAGGGGGCCAGGCCACGCGGGAGACAAGGAAGCATTGGATGGAGCACGGGTGGTGCGGTGCGGTGCAGAAGCTGAGGTGAAGGGCGACAGCCGCGCTGAAGAGCTTTTTCAGCTCCTCGGCACGACCGCCTAATCTCCCCACCTGCAGCCCCAACAAGCCGCACAGACACGCCGAGGAGGTTGATGACCCAGACATACTTGAGGAAGGTTGACCGTCAGAGGGGGCCGCGGAGTAGGGAATGGAACTTGTGAGTTTATTAGACGCCTCCAAGCGGATTACCAGGTAGTGATTGGAGGAGAGTCAAGCCCTCATGCTAATCATGCTGCCTCCTCCTCATCACCGCTGACCGGCACCGTCCCCAGAGCCTTCTTCGTGACCTTGTCCGCGCTCAAGACGTTCTCTGGTCCCACGATGTCAGAGACCTTGGTGCCCACGTAGAGTCGATCGGGGAGCTCGAAGCCGTTGAACTGAGAACCGGCTGCCGCGGTGTAGGCGCCCATGTTTGGGAAGTAGAGCCACTCGCCCACATCCAGCATGGGCAGCTTCGCATCCTTCAGGATGCAATCGAAGCCGTCACAGGTGGGGCCCCAGATGCTGCAGGGCACGAGATCATCCTGGGAGGAGAGAACGGGAGATTTCTCAGCAGGTTTAGCGGTTGTCTTGAGGGCCACGGGCTGGACAGTGGCATGATCATAGAGAAGGCAGTTGAAGGAGCCATACAGCCCGTCATTGACATAGTACATGTACGAAGGGATCGCGGCTTCAGTGTGCACGGCCATCGCGTGCGCCTGGCCGCCAATTTGGTGCCTCTCCAGGCTACGATCGAAGGCTGGGTAACTGGAGCTTTGGCGCTGTCCGGGGACCACCTTCCTACCGATAACATTGACGACGAGCGTATGGGAGGATCCGACGTAGTAGCGGCCCGGCTCTGCGATGATGCGGACCCCGCTCTCTTCAGGGAAGAGTTGGTCTAGTGCGGGGCGCAGCACGTCGCAGATCTGGCTGAATGTGATCGTGGAGTTGTTGTCACCTGGGAATCCGCCGCCGATGTCCAGCAGAGAAAGGTTGAGACCCAAGCGCGCCGCGATGTCGAAGGCCTTCCGTGCCCTCTGCACGGCATCCACAAACGCAAGCTCGCTGTAGCAGCCGCTGCCGACGTGGTAGGAGACCCCAACAACCTGCAGATCCAGCTCCTTCGCTGTCTTCAGCAAGAACTCCACGTCTCCAAGACCCGCACCATACTTGGAACCCATCTCACACTGAGACTTGGAGTCGTCGGCCTTGATCCGCAGTAGCAGCTGCGCGTCAGGATGATTGGCCTTCACTTTCCGCAGCTCATCGGCCGAGTCGAAGGTCATCTGCAGTACATTTTGCGCCCGTGCGAAGCGCAGGTGGGATAGCTGTTTGCAAGGATTCGCATAGATGATGCGGTCTGGCGTGACGCCAAGGCTGAGTACCGCCTCCATTTCGGGGCGAGAAGCGCAGTCAAAGTTGGCGCCGAGGCCCGCGAGCAGCTTGAGGACCAGAGGATCGGGGTTGCACTTTACAGCGTAGAAAGGGTGGACACGGGGCAGCTGGCGCTTCCACTCAGCGTGCTTCTCGGCAATGTCCTCTAGGTTCACGACGTAGAAAGCATCCTCCACGCCCGAGCGCACGTGCTGATCGATCACCTCTAAAATCTCCCCGAGCTCGGCGTCTGAGGCGGAGAGAGAGGAACTGAAGCGCCAGCCTGCGCTGCCCATCTTTAGGGGGAGGCCAGCTGCGGATGGGGCGGGACGGAAGAACTGGCCATTGCGACCAAAAGCTGAGCGGCTGCTCAGCTGCGGTTGGGCCGTGGCGGCCCTGAGCGCTCCAATGCGGGCGAAGGGAGGTCGAAGTCCAAGTCTGGCGAACACCATGCTACACAGGGACGGGACGGAGGTAGAAACCGTGTAACGAAAGCCGAAAGTCTCGCACGTAGCGAATGCTAATCACTCTCCCACTCCAACTCTGCGTTGAAGTGGTACGCCCCGGTCTTATGACCGCCGCTGGAGACAAGAGAGAGAGAGAGAGAGAGCACGACAATGATCGGGGATCAGCAGAGGGGAATAGCTTTTGCAAGAATGAGAGGACCTAGTCGAGAGAGATATAAAGAGAACAAGACTCAGTCCACTGGAGAGGCTTCTGTTCTCTCTCTCTCTCGCGGTACTCTCTCTCTCTCTGAGACGAGCAGCTTCTTCTCTCTTACCTTGGGGCCAAAGGAAGCGGCGTGGAGCTGAGTAACAAGGTTGGCGGCGGAATTGTAGCTGGTTATTAGCTGGTTTCGCTCGCACCCAACCGTCGAGCGAAAGGAACCACAGGAGGAAGTCGAGCCCTCAAGCGGTCAGGAGAGATGAGGAGAGAAGGCGCAGCTCTTTAGGAAGATTGACACCACCCGCGATGACCTTCTAGGGAGAGAGAGAGAGAAAGAGGAAAGGAGTTGGTTCACGCTCTAGAAAGACTGAATGCACTCCCACTTAGCAGGGAAGGAGAAGGAACCAGGAGAACAGAAAGAAGAAGAAGCGCTCCGGGTGTCCCGGCTGAAGGAGTAATTGGGGAAGGGGAGAGAGGAAAAGGCGGGAGACAGAGCGCGGCTGTCAGGGTTCGAGAAGAAAGAGCTGGAAGGTCAGCGGACGATGGAAATCGCCAAGTGCTGGCCGCTGGTCTGGTGGAGCGAGCGAGCGATCAACGGCAGGCGTCACGCTAGAAGCAGCGAAGACGGAGCAGAATAAGAGGACGAACAAGAGAGAGAGCGCTTCGTCTGTCTTCTTTCTCTCTCTCTCTCTTCGTCTCTTTCTTTCTAGATTTTCCTTTTCCCTGTTCTGTTCTCGTCTCTCTGTCTCGCGGTCGGTGGGGGCTCCACAAGCACGAGCCCCAGCGCTAACAAAGACAGAGTAAAGAGAAAGACGAAAGAGAAGTGCAAAGGGTAAGATAAGAGAGACATGGAAAGGAGAGAGAGACTGTGTGAGAGAGGGACAGAGAGAGTGTGTGAGAGAGAGAAAGAGAGAGAAAGAAAGAGAGAGAGAGAGAGAGAGAGAGAGAGAGAGGAGCCGCTGCAGCCAGAGGCGGCCGGTCTGTTTCACCTGGTCTTCTCTGCTAATGGATCCTGGGCGTCTTATTATTTGCCTTGCGCATCACAGAATAAACAAACGGCGATCCAAGCAGAAAGCGAGTTCTGCGGTATTACTACTGCCCCCGCACACCAGCCGCCGCACCAATAACTTCTCCCATCGCCTCCCCGTTCCCCTCTCGTAGGTAGCTCTGTCTTGGCATTAATCTGCTCCCTCCCGGTTTTATTGAGTAATACAGTACAGAATATATCACACGCATGTAATCGTCATATCTCTCCCTGGACTCTGTCTCGCACATGGAGGTCGGTATGGAAGACCAAAGCAGCGAAAAGGCATGTCGCCGCCACTGGTTGGAGGATCCCTAGTAATAATACTTACGTCCAGTTAATTAAGCAATCTAATACCCTCGCAAGTGAGAAGTGGTAATATCCTTCTTGTCGTTTCCTTCAGCCAATAATTAGGGGTGGCGTCCGACCTCTGGGGTATGTTAGGCTCCCCCCTCCCCCGCGGGTGGGAAGTGCTAGGGGCAGCAGATAGAGGTGCAGACCGCAGAGGACTCATGATGGAGGCCTGCACATCCTTGCCTCTTTTTCTCTCTCTCTCTCTTTTTCTCTCTCTCTCTCTTTTTCTCT
>FLMG01003505.1:0-12020 GCA_900088475.1 Hyphochytrium catenoides
TTTTAAGTGAGGAGTGAGAGAGAAATGGAACACCTGGAGAGTCTCTGCTTCTTGCTGTTACGCTATTCTGACGCTCACGGCGCCGCGTCCTCCAGAGCCACGAAGAAGGCAGTCTCATCCGTCATACGGTCAGCTGCCTTGGGACTGTTCTGGCAGCACAGGAGACCACTGCGGACGTCTGGAGCAGACCCCAAACGTTGAAAGCCTTCCACATCGTGTTGAGCTTTGTGTCAGACAGCAGGCCGAAGGTCAGCGTCATTGCATTCTCTCTTCATATCTCCCTTCTCATTGCTCTACCATCTTTCTCCTTTTTAACCGCTCTATATCTCTCACTGGAAGATTGCCTCCTCTCTAATGGATGGGAGCCGCCCGATATGCACTTGCCGATGCTTTTCTTTCTTCCCATACCGTGACACTCCTTCCTCTTGCAGTTCCACGTCAGACTGACGTCTGTCTCTCTCTTCTGCACTCTCTTTCTCTCTTCTCCAGGTCCGAAAAGCCGCCCAACAAGCTCTGACGGCACTTCTAAGTCACCACCTTGAGAATAAATGCGATGCACTTGCCACTCACGTAGCCAGTTTTGCGGAGAATGTGATTGGAGGATGCACCGCAAAGGACTCGGCTCCCGCTCTTCAGCTTCTTTCGTTCCTTAAGGAAGCACTTCCACTACTTCCTCAACAAGTTATTGCCAGTCTTACGGAGAGTCTCCTTCGCTTGCCCACGCTAGGGAGCAATATCTTAGGCTTGGTGACCTACCAGGTATCAGATTCTCCTTTGTCCTTCTCTTTCCCTCCTGGTCCTTCTACCATTAGTTTGTAGCGTCTAACCAGTGGTGACCAGGTTATCTCTGAGCTAGTGTTCAATAGAAGGGCAGATCTGCGGGGCGAGTATCTCTCCTGGCTCGTCCAGCGCTTGATAGAGCTCCAGCCCAACACGAGCGAGCCAGGACTGGCGTCTATATATGTCAAAGTTCTCTGCACAGCCCTTGTCCGTTTGCAGGAGAGAGTGGCATCCGATCCTTCCTCTGCTTCTGCTCCAACAGTTGTCTCTCTGCTACCTCGCGTCGTGGCTGTGAGTGTCTCTTTTTTTCAAGCTGACTCCAGTGAGGTCCATCGCGCTGCAGGGTCGGCGCTGCAGTCCGCTATGTATAAATGTTTACCACTTGCTTTGAAGGACAGGTAAGATGATGCTTCCCGTCGCTCAGGCTGGGTTTCCGTCTGGTCCTCTAAGGACTGACATTTGCAATCTCCTATAATACAGAACTGGTGAGGAAGAGGCTAACGAAGAAGAAGAGGTCTCCCCTCTTCCAAGAGTGATTGCATCCATGCAGAGTCTACTCTCCTTCCGCTATCAGAACGCATGGCAGCACGCTCTTAAAGTCCTCGCCCACCTCTTCAAGATAATGGGAGAAGCAAGCAAGGAATGGCTCTCAAATCTCTTGCTCTCCGCGGTGCAACTCTACGAATCTGTGGCCGATATGCCCGGAGCCTCGTCTCACACCCGTGAAGGCTTGTTGCATGTAATCGGCTCTGCCCTGGAAGCAATGGGGCCGGAGAACTTTTTGTCAATCGTCCCCTTGCAGGTAAGGATGCATCTCTCCACTGGAAGGTGACCCAGGAGGTCCATTCATACTCCTTCTTAAGCGGCTTCCTAGTCTTCTTAGCTGCCTACTTTTCGACTAGAGGATTGCCTCATCTCTTACTCTGAGTGGCACAGCTGCCCTTTCCTCACTCTCAACCAACGTCTGTCGTTACATCGCGCTCCTCTTACTCCTCTTCTGTCAATGGTCAGCTTTTGAAAGACAAGCCGACAGAGAAGAACCCTCGCTCGGGTGGAGTCAGCGAGTCGAGAGCATGGCTTCTGCCTCTGTCGATGGAACACGTAAAGAATTGCTCTTCGTCTTCGTGCTCCCTCCAGTTCTTCAAGGAGCATATTCTGGGCATAGCTAGGCAGTGCGAAAATCTGGCGAGGGCAGATAGTTCCACAGAGCTAGAGGTAAGAAGGCGCGTACAGTAGAAGAGAGGCAACCACCAAGCTCTTGGCTTTGCTGATGCAGTTTAGAAGACGAAAGATATCAGAGAGTAGAGTGAGGAGCGAGGTTGTGGCTTAATGCCTTTCTCTTGCCTGAACTGCAGTCAAAGCACCAGCAGCTCCGATGCATGCAACTTTGGGCGACATTTCCTTCCTTTTGTCAAAGCTGCGGGGACATCTCTCAATCCTTTCCATCCATGGCCAAGCTGCTCGGCAACGCCATGAACGACCAGCGGTATCCCGAGCTTCGAGGCGTCATCTGCGCAGGCCTGCAGCACCTCATCTCACGCTGTACAGAGAAGAAAGAGAACATGGACGAAGAGGTGAACCACTTCAATCTCTTCCCGTCCTCTGTTCTGTTAGTATATAAATATCCCTCTCGACTCACCACATAGCCGACAGCTTCGTGCATAAAATTCTCTGTTCACATAAACCTTGCTTGATCGGCTGTCCTCTGTCACTGAATAACTGATGGATCGCCATTGCAGACTGCGTCCTCCAACATTGAGGAAGACCGCGCCACCCTAGCCAAGTATGCCAAGAACTTTCTACCTCTGTTGTTCTCGTTCGTGGAACAGCTCTCCGATGAGAAGGATTCTCTCTTGGCCACGCTGTGCAAAACAGTCGAGGTAAGATCCTGGGCGAACTTGGTTACGACCACCAACTTTTTGCCTCCTTCACCGCTCTAAGGGCCGGCGTTAGGCGTATAAGAACTCTCTCTCTCCAGGATCTTCGGTGCATTCCCTCTTTAGGTTACCATTGCCCTCCTCTTGATCTCCCTACCGTCGTTCTTTGGGTGCCCGGCGTGGTTTGCTCTGTCTCTGACTGTCTACCTGCCTCTCCCTTCGGCAAACCTTCATCCTTGCAGGCCTACGCAGCCATCACGGACCCTTCTCTGCTGAACAAGCTTTTCAAGCAAATCATGCAGAAGCTCTTAGAGGCGACGGCTGAGATCAACAAGGATGTTGAAGGAGTGCAAGGCAAAAAGGATGAGAACTTACAGACTATGAAGCACCGGGCGCACATGATGATGGACCTTACGGCCTGTGTAATGCCCTACTTGGACCCAGAACGTCTGGAGCTGCTCTACAGAGTGCTCAAGCCGCAGGTAAGCAAAGAGGGAGACCATCTTTTTTACGTCTGTCATCTCCGCTACCATGTTACTGAAGACTCCTGCTTGCCATTCTTCCATGCTGTCCTTCAGATCAAGAGCGACCAAGACTCTCTGCTGCAAAAGAGGAGCTACAAGCTCCTTCTCATCCTTTGCGAGAGGCATGAGAGCTTTACAATGCAGCCCGAGAGGCTGAAGGATCTTTTGTCTCTCCTTTCTTCTTCTCTTCTTTCCTCCTCCGTCACAGCAAGAACCTTCCGCCTTCGTTGCCTTCAGTACATCGTGCGAGGGATGGATGTGAACGACGCTGAACAAATGAGGATCATTCCAGAGCTGCTGGGAGAGGTCATCCTGTGCAACAAGGAACCTAATGGCAAAGCAAGGTAATAGGAGATGGAAGTATTTCTTACTCTTCAGATCTTCCCACTCGCGCTTGGGCTATGTCTCTCATGGCTTCCCATTAGCCGTACTAACTCTTATGCCTTTATCTCCTTTTTCTCAGGGAAGCTGCCTTTGAACTCTTGGTCACGATGTCTAAGAAAGTCGAGGAGGCTGGAAAGGAACGAGGTGGCGGGTTGCCAGAGTTCTTTACGATGGTGTTGGGCTCACTTGCAGCCACCACGCCCCATATGAGAAGTGCAGGTGTTCTGTCGCTCTCTCGGCTTCTCTTCGAGTACTGGAACCATCCAGAGGTAATAAGAAAAAGGGGAAAACTTTCTGATTTTGGCTGTTCTCTAGGAGTGCTTCTATCTTTCGCGGGCCTCCAGCGTTTGGCTGTTGTCTGCATTTACACTTTCCTCTCGGTGCACAGGGGATATTTGTCTCTGTCCTTCCCATGCGAGTCCCTATCTCTGTCTGACACTTTGTTAACCTCTTCCTTTTCATTGTTGCCTTGTGCTCCACAACTGCAGATTGTAGAAATGTCTCCATCTCTCCTCCAGACAGTGCAACTTCTGCTGCAGGAGAAGGCGCGGGAGGTGATCAAGTCTGTCTTAGGATTTATAAAGCTCGCTGTAGCAGTAGTTCCTCAGGACAAATTGGAACCTCTTCTTCCCGATCTCATGCAGGTGCGTGCGCTCTTTGTCAATCTTCGCACTTGCTCATGACTTCTCCTTCTAAGTACGGACTCCCTTCTAAACTCTCTTGAGTCCCTTCTGGACTGCTGACCACTTGACGCCTTTCTCTGCTCTGTCGTGGCCTCTTGATGCCTCTTAAGCTTGGGCCTCTGGCTACCTCTCGACCCCTTTTTATCTCCTCATAGCCCTTCTTACATTGCTCTGTCCCTCCTTGTGTTGCTTTATAGGGCCTTCTCTCGTGGATCGGTGAGAGTAAGAATAGGTTCCGGACCAAGATTCGGTACATTATTGAGAAACTCTGCAAGAAGTTTGGCTACGACCATATCATGGACCTAGTGCCAGAGGCAGACAGAGCTCTTGTCAAGCATATAAAGAAAACCAAAGAGCGAGAGCAGAAGCAGAAAGACAAGGGCAGGAGGTGAGAGGAGGCGGATATGAATATGATAGGTGGCTGGGTGTGTGTCTCCTTTTTCCTCGTATTTAGGCTGACTCCTGTCGCGCTTCCTCTCCTTGGGATGCTCTTTCTCATGCCCTTACCCATTACCTTTTATCCGTACAGTGGGAACGGCTTGGGAAGCTGGGAGGAAGAAATGGGGAGTGACTATGAGGGCAACACAGACGCAGAGGAGGAAGAGGCCCAAGTGCTTCAGAAGGGCAAGGGGAAGAAGAAGACAGCAGGTAAAATGAAGAAGACGGAAAGAGAGTGATGGAGACATAGAGAAGAAAGGATAGGGGTAGCAGGAGATCTCCACAGCTTAAGAGAGACTGGACCACAACCAGACCCGGCAGACCTGATGGAAATAAGGACTAGGCAGGGAGAAGGATTAGCTAAGAAAAGGACTGAAGAAAGATTCTTGCTCTCCCAGGCTCCTGGGTAAGGGAAGCGGCGTCAGACGGAGATGTGGTTGATTTCCTGGATGACTCTGTCGTGCGAAACGTACTGAACCGCAATCCGAACAAGAGAAACAGAGGAGGAGACAGCGACAGTGATCTGGAAGTAGCTGACGACGGAAGGTAAGGGCCCCACTGTTGCCTTTTAGCAATGTCTTAGGGTTCGCCTCTAAGCGGAAGATCGTCCTATTCCTCAAATTCTCTCGTTCTCTTTCTTTCTTTCTGTCTCTCTTTCTCGCATTCGCTCTCTCTCGTACTCTCTCACTCCTTCTCTCTCTATCAATATTCCATCTCTATTGTTCCGAATATGAACCTATAGAGCGCGCTTACTGACTTGCATTTCTCTCTCTCTCTCTCTGCCACCGTCTTTCTCTTATATTATCTAACTTTCCATCCCACGCAAACTGAACTTGGTCTCGCTGCCTCCCAGGATGATCATACCCGAGGATGATGATGATGAGAGTCTGAAGTCACGGGCGAGGTCCACCTTGACGGCTTTGGAAGGAATGTCCATCAGAGACGGAAAGTCCACCAAGAGCACAAACGGGAAGGTAAGGAAACGTTTTGCTGTCACATTTATCTTGACTTGCTCCCCTTGTCAAGCATTCTCTCTCTCTCCCTCTCATCTCTCTCTCTCTCTTTCTCTCCCTTTCCTCTCTCTCTCCCTTTCATCTTTTATCTCTTTCCCCTTCTCCTCTCTCGTGTGTCTCTCTTCCTATCCCCGAATAGATTGGCTGGACACATATTTATGGACGGCCTTAGCACTTCTCTTTGTGAGCTGGTAGTTTTCTCAACAAGCTGCTTCTGTTGTACCGTCCTTCACAGCTCCCTGATAATTCTGCTAGGGCTAACACACTCGAATCTCTCGTTCCCACCACGCTCTTTCTCTTGTCCCTCGCTCTCTGCACCGCACTCTCTTTGGTTGCCCGTTCCCACTTCATCACGTCCAGAAAAAGAGAAAACGCTCTGAGGATGAGGATGAGATTCGCACTGTGGGTGGTCGATCTGTAGGGAACAAGTCGACAAAGTCATTGGGAGTGAAATCGAGAGGAGGACGATCCGCCGTCTCTGTGAAGCAGAGCGGGGAGGACTATAGAGCGAAGAAGGCGAAGGGAGACGTCAAGAAGAAGGGAAAGTTCGAGCCGTACGCGTACCTTCCTCTCGACCCAAAGCTGCTGATGGGCAAGAAGGGCAGAAAGCAGGCAGTAAATGCCTTCAGCAAAGTTGGCAAGTTGAAGAGAGCAAGGAAGTAATGCAATGGGGAGAAATCTCTCTCTTGCTCTCACTCTTCTCTCTCTTGTTCTCTCTCTCTTCTTTTTCTACTACTTCTCGCCTTTCGTTCACCTCTTTCATCATTCCTCCTCTCTTGCACGCTGTAAGTTAGTCGTCCTTGTACTATTTAAAAGACTAATGCAAGCCGCCATATCTGCACCCACTAAGGGAAAAGTTATCTCTCTCCTAAAGCTGGAGGGGCAGAGTTTTAGTGTGACAAGGGCTCAGTCCAATGGACAGAGACAGGCTGAGATTAGAGAAGGAGAAGAGGACAAGGAATTGGATGCGGACCAAGGTCGGAACAGGGACTCTGAAGAGCCTGAGAAGGGTGGTCGTACCCAGTAAGGAGGGAGGAAAGGAACAGCAGAAGAGGTGCTCTTCTGTACATTTAACATAAATAATAGGAGGCAACCACCTGGCATCTTCTGTTTTCTCTACCTTTTTCCAACTTATACTCTCACTATTCTATTCTTCAACACTGCTTACTAGTTCCTGCTTGCTTGCAGTGCTGCTGCATCTTCAAGTCATGGCCAACTGAGCGAGGACGTCTAGAGATATTTTGACATGTGTCCGAGCTCGCAAGAGGCACCGAATAGGAGACGGGAGAAACGCAGTGGGGGAAGATGGCGAGAAACGTGGAAGCTAGAAGGAGATGGGGCAAGAAAATCTACGAGGCAGCGAATCCTAGCGTTTGAGCTTCTTCTTCGTCCGTTGGCCCTGACCGCCTCTTCCCTTCGTGTGCCGCTCCTCCCATCTCATCTGCAGACCAAAGCAAGGCAAACGTCAGCCAGACAGCAAGAAAGGACAGGAAATAAGTGGGCAGGCTGGTTTAGACAGCCCTGAGGGTGGCAGCGGGACGGCGGTAAGTAGGAAGAGACGTGGAAAGGCTCACCTGCTTCACGTTCGCATCTTCTGAGCCAGCCTTCGCCAGGATCTCCTCAAATTCTGAGGCATCAGCAAACACGGAAGAGGACTTTCTTTTCCCTGTCGAGGTCTGTGCACTTTTCTTTCCTTTTCTACCCTTCTCTTCTCTGTCTTCTTCTTCTTCTTCACTATCGGCAGCGTCGAACCCTTCTGTCTCTTCCAAGTCACTGTCATCGTCTTGCCCAGCTGCAAAACTTGGGAAGCCATCCTCTTCCTCCATGCCTTCTGCATCACTGCTCTCTGAGCCATCATCACCGAACTGAGACAATCCACGGGAAAATGGTGATTTGGGAAGGAGAAAGGGAGAAACGGAGAATAGAGTGAGTAAGTTGACTGTGACGAACCTAAGCGGCCAGGGCATGTGAGACTCGCAGCAGCATTTTCTAAGCGACAAAGAAGGTAGTGCAATCTTCATGAGGAAAACAGGAGAGAAGAAGACCAACTGGAATTGATGAACAGCATCAACGAAATGTGCCCTCTTGGTCTTACCATCATTGCCTCCTCATCTCCACTCCGCAAGCCCTTCTTTCCACCCATGGAGATCAGTGCAACCTCGCTGTCATCGTCGCTCTCCTCGCCGAAACTGCCTAGATCCCCATCGTCCTCCTCTTCTTCATCATCTTCGCCTTCTTCCGCCGGAGATTTCTCTCCGTCGCCTTCCTCCTCATCACTCGTGAGGTCTCCGAAGTCTACATCTTCATCGTCGTGGTTTCCTTCTTGCATCAAGTCTTCAGCAAGTTTCCGAGCGAAGGCCTCGTACTCGCTGTCCTCTGCACGACATTGGAGGGATCACGGATGAGAGACACGATGGCCGAAACAAATGAGGCTGACAAACAGAGAAGAGACATTCCTAGGACTTGCAAATGCCAGAATGCTGGAATCGAGACATTGCTATCCCTCATGCCTTCCTCCTGCCCAACTCTGCCTGTAAATCTCTTCATCTGCCTTACCCTGATGTCCCTCTATGATCACTATCCCACGGGCACATCTTGATGCCGATCAGTTCTCTCCCCGCTACTCTCCGCCTCCTCTCGTTACTCTTCTCCTTTCGCGGCAACCACCAATCCCTAGACCGTCGACTTTCAACCTTTATCTCTGCCTCTCTCTTTCGTTGTATGCATCGATGACTATTGATCAGATAGGATTGTCCTCTGGGCTTTCTCTTGGCGGTGAACTCAACTCACCTTCATCGCTGAAGTTATAGTCTCCACTCTTTAGCTTCTCAGACCTCTCCTGATATTCTGTATCGCTCACGTCTTCCAGCACGTCCAAATCCTGGTTATCATCCTTACGCTTCGTCTCTGCAGGCCCTGTGTCAGCAACTAAGCCGGTCAGCACTGCCAGATTTGAGGGCAATCAAGATGTATATCGAGAGATGGAAGGACTGCCCAGCCTGGCTTTCCCGACTAGTACGTTAAGGGTTTGAGTGGCAACGCTGGGGAAAGCATTGAGATAGGAGATGCAAAAGGAGAAAGTGATAGGAACAGCAGCTTGAGACAAGTGGCCTTAGCTTTAGGGTTCTTACTCTTTCTGCGCTCCAGCTCCTTCTTGTCCTTGAAGAATTTGTAGAAGAAGCGCTCAGAGTGCTCTATTTGTCCCTCGGTCTTCTCTAAGAAGGCGTTGGAGTTCACTGGCTCCTGGCCCTTAGGCTTTGCCGCGCCCATACCCTTCTTGGGAACATCCTTACTCTTCGGATTCTTATAAGAGAACCTATCCAGGAAGGCAATAAGAGAGAAGTCTTGGAGAGGATCTCCTTTGTAAGAGATTTCATGTGGTGGCGAGAGAAGTGACAGAGCGAACTGCTGTACGGATGGATGGTAGTGCTGTGCGAGCTCGCCCAGCTCCCACATGCAGGACGTCTCGGCATGGGCAAAGAGGGGCTCTCTCTTCTTGGGATCGTACTCTGTTCCTTCATCTTTTCCTGTCCCTTCCTTCTTATTGTCTCCATCCTTTGTTTCCACTAAAGCTTGCTCTCCGTCATCTTTGTCCGACATTGCATCTGGTTCGGAAGTGGCTGTTGCTCTTTCTTCGTCTTTATCGGGGCCACGGTTATCAGCTGCCTCCTCCAACTGCCGCTCTTTGGGGCCAGAGAAAAGACTCTTGATACCAGGCTTTACCTGTATATACAGAGTCCAAACCAAGAGTTGACAAGTTTGCCCCGCCAAGGGAACAACCAGAGAGTCAGAAAAAGGATGGAAAAGCATAACTGTTAGGCTACACGGGCAGGAAAGAACTAAGTACTTAAGCAGCAGCAGCAATTGGCCTTCCAGATAGAGCCGATAATACCCATGGGGCGGCCCCACCTCAGTGCCATCGAGATACGGGCTCAGGGAAAAATATGCGCATGAGAGCGGCAGATGGCGATAGGACGAGTTCTGCACAGAAAAGCTTAAGGCAGCCACCGACCTTAAATATTTCTGATAAGAGAACCAGACTTGCAGCGGCAAAGGATGCTTTGAGATGCAGAGACACCTGCAAAAGCCTCTTTGCAAAGGCTTCTACCCTCTCTATTGACGTGTCAGCCTTCATAGATCTGTACAGCAGGTTCAAGAACAGTGTGTGTTTGCTGGACTCTCCCAGTGCAGGATCCAGGAGCTTGGCGTACAGCGCACGGTAGAAACGCTCCGAGATGGAACGCGTGGCGTTTGTGACCTGAGCAGACCATGCGAGATAATAAATGCCAGGCATGGTCAGGAAAGACATCCAAAGACGGGTTCAGGTAACCACGAAAGAGACAGCAAAGGAGAATTGCGAGTGCCGCTATTTCAAGCAGTGAGTCAAGGAGACAGACATACGTAGAGAGAGAAGGAGAGAGAGAGAGTGAGAAAGAGAGAGACCAAATGTAGAGAATGGGGAGGAAAAGGAGGCACAATGTTAAGATTGAACCGCATGGGAAGGCACAGGGCAGAGATCAATATAAGAGCTCGTCAGCCTCCTGCTTGGGAGTCTATTCCTAGATGCCCTCACCTGTAGGAGGAGCATGAGCCCCTGAACAGCAGTGGAGAAAGGAGCCCGGTGCACGAGGCGGAAGAGAGTGCTGACGTGACTTTCAAATTCCTCTCCTTGCGTCTCGGCATAAGGAAAGGCGCGGTTCACCCCAGTCAAGAGCGCAGAGAGCATCCGCGAGTGGTTCGTTAACTCCTTATCCTCCTTCTCCTCTATCTGTTTTCCGCTTTTCTTGTTGTTCTTCCCCATTCTCTTGCCCTTCCTCTCTTTACTGTCTCTTCCGTTCTTCGTCTCGTTCTCCGCGCTAGCGATGTATCTCTCAAAGAGTCGAAAGTAGAGAGCAATGAGGTGGCGAGCCAGCTGTTGGTCCATTTCGGAAAGAAAGATCTGGTTCAGGCAGATGACGGCGCAGTATTCTGCCCTTCCGGAGAGATTGGGCCGGAGCAGAAACTGTTCTACTTCTGTGACCACAACTCTCTTCATTGCTGGGTGCTCTGTCATCAGCTGCTGCAGAAGAAAGACAGCCTTAGACGATATTTTCCTCTCGGGATCTCCCAGCTTATTCACCAGCAGCAGAAGGAGAGCTTTCTCCTGCTCTGGCTTGCTCTTCAGCAGCTCGAAGGCTATGTTCATACACGTGCGCTTGTAGTGCTCCAGGTTGTCTCCCATGCCTCTCTCTAGGATCGCTACGAACTGGGCGAAGGCCTGCTTCACGGCATTCTCAAAGTAGAAGAGGACTAACTGTTTCTTATACGAGGAACCAGCAGGATTCTCACCCTCTCTAACTTTCTGGCCGTCTGCTTCCTCTCCCTGGAGAAGCGGCTGGTCCTTAAGAAACCTCAGTTTACGGTCTGGCAGAATATTGTTTAGATAAAGGTCGGAGAGGGCCTCCAACGCCATCTGACTCTCTCTCCTTCCCTTGCTCCAACCCATAGACGTGAGCTGCTGCAGGTATTGGAGGCGATGCACAGGACTCTCCTGCACCAGAAGAGTAAGAGCAGCAATTTTGTCCGAGAGAGTACCCGAGCGGAGCATCTGGAGAAGCATTCTGTCATCGTTGTTCATCCTCGCTCTCTTGCTCTTCTCATATCTTTCTATCTCGGTGGTGTACACCCCCTCGGCCTCGTTCTTCTGTTTCTCTAGCGCGCTGTCCAGCTTCTCTTTCCTCTTTCTCTCCCTCTCCAGCTGCTTGGGATGCATCTTCTTCTTTTTGTCCTTCTCTCCTTCAGTCTGCGTGGCCGCCGCAGCGGGTACAAGCCTGGTCTTTATAGTGTACCAGCGGACCCCATCCTCCACCTCTTTCTCTAATAAATATGCCGGACCCCGGGCGCCACCTTCTCCTTCTCCAGCCTTCCCTGCTTGGCCCTTAGGAAGAGCACTAGTCCTCGCCTTTTGCTTTGAGGAGAGCGCCCCTCCGTCATCGAAGCGCATGTGCTTGCCGCCATTAGCGGCTTGTGTGGGCTTGTCTTCCTCCTTCTTAGAACTAATAGGAGGCTGAGTCTTTCCGGCGCCAATCTCTCCCTTTTGTTGTTGCTTTACTCGGCTTTGCTGCTCTTTCTTCTCCTTTCCTGTTGCTCCATTTGCCACTGAAGAGCCAGGATGCGGTGGCACTTTCTTGTTATCTGCTTGGCGCGGCTTGGGTTTCACTCGCCCATTGCCAGAGGGCGCAGCTGACGAGGCAGCTTTCTGCTTCTTTTCTTCTCCGTCTTGTCTGTGATTCTTCCCTTTCACGCCATTGCCTACGAGCCCCAGCTGTGAGAGGACATCGC
>FLMG01003517.1:0-11017 GCA_900088475.1 Hyphochytrium catenoides
CCCCCCTCTCTCTCTCTCTCTCTCGTTCCTCACTAGGGTCAACTACCACGCGATTGGCGTTTATGTGTCCAGTCGTGGAGGTTTTGCCCTTCATAATCCTCAAGAAGAAGCCAGTCTGAAGGTGTCCGCATTTGTCTTCACTGGCGGAGAAGAAGAGAAACCCTTCACTCCTTGTCCATCCTCTCCTCTCTCTTCTTCTCTCTCTTCTTCTCCCTCGGGCTGGCTGAGAGAAGCGATTGAAGAGAGAGACGTTGTAAGAATGAAGCGCTACCCTTTCCTGGTGGAGTCATTTGAGGACCACGTCGTCTCTTTCGGGCCCAATGACTTCTTTGTCATGCAGAAGATGCTAAAGGTGTCTTTCTCTCTCTCCCTCCGTCTCTCTCTTTCTCTCGTCATTTGTCTCTCTGTTCCTTTTTCTCTCTTTTATGCTTTCTCTCTATTTTTCTTTCTCTCTCTTCTTCTCTCTCTCTCTTTCTCTTTGTCTCTGTCTTTCTCTCTCTCTCTCTCTTTTATTTTCTCTTTCCCTCGCTCGCATTTAACTTTCCTCCTATGTCTTCTCTTTATGTTCCTTGGCCCTCTACTCCAATCCTCATTCTCTCCACACCCTTCCATCTCTTTCTCTCTTCTCTCTCTCTTTGTCTCTCTTCCCATATGATTGTCTCTGCTCTTGCTTGTTTTATCTTCTCTCTCCCTCTCTTTCCCTCTCTACATCAAAAAACACTTCTTCTTCTATCTCTTTCTCTCACCTTCATTCTCTTTGTATTACTCTGTCTCTATCGTTCGTTAGGACGAAGCCCCGACGCCAGGTCTGAAAGGCGTTGTCTCTCTTCTGAAACTGTCCGACTGGGACCCAGATGTATTCTATAAATTTCGCGATGTTATTCTGGATCAATCACCTTCCTGCGGTGCGAAGCTCCGTGCAGATCTGAAACGAGGGATCAGCCGCCTCTGGGCGAACTATTACAAATTAGAGTCGGATAAGGACATTGCATTTGAGATCGGTCGGTTCTTCTATGGAATCCGTGACTTCCAGCAAGCATTGGCCTTTTATCGGATCTCGAGCGAGAAGATCGGGAATCATCACGTGACGTTTCATAATATGGGGCTCTGCTACTACTCTATGGGAAGCTATCAGGACGCCAAGAAGTGCTTTGAAGACAGTCTGACGGTAAGAGACACAGTCAACGTCTGCTCTCTCTCTCTCCTGTTTCTCTCCCTCCGTCTTTCTCACTCTCACTCTCTTTTTATCTTTACTTCTCCTTGGACTGGTTTACGTCGGTTCTTTCTCTCTATACTCTCTCTTCTCTCTCCTCTCTCTCTCTCTCTCTCGCCCTCTCTCTCTCTCTCTCGCCCTCTCCCTCGCTCCTTTTTTTAATTCTCTCTCTGCATTTCCTTTCTATAGTCCTCCGTTCTTCACTGGTCATACCTTCTCATGAGATGCCCTCCTCTGGTCATCTCTATGTTTACCCTTCTCTCGTTTCCCTTCGTCTTGTCATCGTTTTCTCTCTTTCTCTCTCGCTGTGTCTGGCATCGTGCTCCCTGTGAAAACACTTGCTTACCTTCCCCTCTTTCCTCCTTCTCTTTCGTCATTTAAAAAGATGTCTCCGGAATATGAAAAGGCAAGGACATGGAAGAAGAGAGTAGTGGATGAGCTGGAACTCCTGGAGAAGAGAAAGAAGGCAGCAGAAGAGGAAAAAGAAAGAAAGGACGATGATGAAGAAATGGTGGGAGAATCCACACTGATCGTGAAGATGGAGCACGTCAAGCTTGAGGTAGGAGAGAGAAGGAAAGAAGAGAGAGAGAGAGTCCGTCTGATTCTTAGTGTATTCTAGCTCATCTCTGTATCTCTTTCTCTTTTCTCTGTCAATTTTTCCACAGTTGCTCTCTCTCTCTCTCTCTCGTTTCTCTCCCTCACATTTTGTGACCTTACCAACTCAAAAGCTTCATTGTTATAAGTGTCTCTTTAGAAATCTTGCCTCTTCCTCTGTCTCCTTCATTGTTATAAGTTTCTCTTTCGTCCGCGATATTGCCTCTTTCTCTGTCTCCTGTCTCTCTCGCCTTTGCTCTTCTCCATACTTCCTCAGTCTGTGACATAGGGGTATCCTCTCTCTCTCTGTTATTTTCTTTTTCTTCCTCTCTCTCTCTTTTCTCGCTCTATCTCCTCCTCTCTCCTCTTTTTGTCTCTTTCTCTCTCTCATTGGTCCTTTCTCTCTTCAGGTGGCTGGGTCGACCGATGATCCTGTGGTGGTGACGTCAGGACTGGCTGAAGTCTCCTGAAGTAAAGGAAACCCGGGGGCAAAATAGAGAGCCAAGAACCAGATGACGTCTCTCTCTCCCTCTCTCTTTTTGTTGCTTGTCTTCCTAGGGATACCTCGAGGGCCTATGAGACGCGGGGAATAGTCTCATCATCCTATAGAAGAGAGAGAAGGCAGTGAAAGAAGTGGGGAGAGAGAGAGAGAGAGAGAGATAGGAAGGCCCTTGCAGGGTGCACAGGTAAATGGTGGACTGAGAAGTCACCAGAGGAGAGAGAGGCAGGTCGTGGTCCCTCTGACTGCCATTAATAGGGAGCCAGTTTGTAAGCCAAAAACGTGTCAGAAAGAAAGACGTCAGAGAAGGAGAGAGTGGGAAAGAGAGAGAAAGAAGGACGGGGAATCGAGAGAGAGAAGGACTGGAATACTTAACAAAGGTTTGAGGTAGCTGAAGAGTCTCTCCAAAGGGGCAATTTTACTGAGTGAAGTACACCTTTCACTGGGAGTTAAGAGAAACAAGAAAAAAAAAGAAGAAGAGACAGCCCTACAATAAAGTCATTTGCTGCCTTCTCAACTGTGATCCCCCTCACACATTTCTCTCTCTTTCCTTCATTTCTCCCCTATTCCTCTGTCGCGGAAGATAAATAAATAGGCTTGCAAAGAGAGAGAGACAAGAATCACCTTTCTCTTTGTCTCTCCTGATTACTTTCGCTTTTTCTTTTTCTCCCTCTCTCTCTCTCTCCTACTGTATACAGCAGCTGTCGTCTTTCTTTTTCCTCTTCTCTCCATGTTTCCCATGATGGTGGTGCCCATGGTGGTGCCGGACTGGAGGCGGCGCTTCTCTTTCTCTCTCTCTCTGTGCCTTGTAATATTCTTCTATTTGTCGCTGCGCTGCAATCTGCTCTTCCAAGAGAGAAGAGGGAGGGCCTCCTCCTTCCTCCGCCCTATGTGCAGCACGCTGAAAGAGAGAGAAGAGAGGAGAACAGAGAGAGAGAGAGAGAGAGAGAGAAATGAAACAGGGAGAGAGAAAAGGCAGGGCATAGCGCTGTAAGGAGAACATGCCTTGGCTTGTGAGAGGAGAATCGAGAAAGAGACAGGCATCTGACGGTTTTATACACCTTCTGCACTACGAGAGAAAGAGAGAGAAAAGAGAAAGATAGAGAGAGGGAGGGAGACACAGAGAGAAAGAAACTAGAAAGAGAAAGAGGGGGAGATGTCTACTAGATGAGCGGCAACGTGGAGAAACGAGAGAGGAAGCTTTCATAGCACGGCCGCAGAGGTGGCCTTTGTACCTCTTCCGCTCCCATTCTCTCCCGTGACATTTCATTCTCCCGTCTCTGCAGCTCCAAAGCGAAGAGGTAGTCCGCGCTGGGGAGAAAGAGAGAGAGAGAGAGAGAGAGAGAGAGTTTCAAGAGAAATTAGAGACAGCGATGGATAGAGAAAGAGAGTCGAGCAAGATGAGGCTGCTCCCAGTTGCGAAATAGTTAGGGGATGCGTAAAGAGAAGGAAAGAGAGAGAGAGAGAGCAAACAAAATTCATAAAAAGCGTGTGAGAGAAAGAGAGACGTAGAGGAAGAGAGAGGCGCGAAAGGCTCACTCATGCACTTGATTCGAGACAACAGCGGCGGGATGGCCGGGACCCTGCGGATGAAGAGCAACGGAAAAGTTAACTATTTCTTCTCAGAAGAAACAAGTGAAAGGAAGAGAGAGAGGAGAGAGAAGAGAGAGAGACAGAGAGAGAGTCACAAGAGAGAGAGAGAGACAGACCAGACAGAGAGAGAGAGAAAAGGGAAACGAGTAGCAACTGCAAGGAGAACATTTTAGTCCTAAAGAAGAAAGGGGCCGACTTAACGAAATAAGGGCGAAGCACAACGAGACAAGGGGAGAGCAAAACCGCGCTCGCGCTCGAGAGAGAAATTGAGAGAAGAAAGGAAACCTGTTTAGCCTACAGAATGGCAGGGGAGGGACTAGCATGGATAACAGTACTTTGGAGACAGAGGAAGAAGCAAAGAAAAAGAAAGGCAGAACGCAAAGAGACAGAGAGAGCCACAGAGAAAAGGAGAGACAGAAAGAGAGAGAGAGACAGCAAGAGAGAGAGAGAGAGAAAGAAAGAGAAAGAGAGAGAGAGAAAAAGAGCCTACCATGCCCTGTACGAGGACCTGTCCCTGAGAGACACTCTGAGGTTGAGGCGGAGGAGAAGAGAGAGAGGAAGAAGGAGGAGAGAAAGCACTCTTCACAGCGCTGAGAGCGCCATTCACGGCTCCGCTCACGGCGTCCAGAGCTCCACCAGACCCAGCGTTCTCTCCTCTCTCCTGAGCGCTAAAGAGCTGGAACCTTGAGTCGCAGTACTCTGTGTCGCCGTCAATCTGACAGCAGGAAAGAGAGAGAGAGAGAGAGAGAGAGAGAGAGAGAGACAGACCGAAAGAAGAGGAAGTGAGAGAGAGAGCGAAAGACCGGAGAGAGAGTGTAGAAGAAAGAGAGAGAAGGCAAAGCGGAGAGTTTTGTATATTGAAGGTTGTTCGTCACGAAAGACGGAAAGAGAGAGAGAAAGGGCAAGAGGGACGGAGAAAATGTTGAAAATTTTTCAATGAAGACGAGTCCAGTATACGAAGGATGAGAGAGAGAGAGAGAGGGCAAGATGGAGAGAAACAGGATTAGGAAACCCGATAGAGGGAAGACGGAGATGCGAGAAAGAAAACAACCAGGATTGAGTACAGAGCCCACATAACTCTCCAGCAACAGGGAAAGGAGAGTACTTTCTCTCTCTCTCTTTTTCACCAACTCTCTCTCTCTCTCCTGTTCAAGGCTTTCTACAGGCCCCTTCTTCTCCACCAAGCTTCTCTCTTTCTCTCTCTTTCTCTCTCTTCTCTCTCTTCTCTCTCTCTCTCTCTCTCTCTCTTTCAAAGAAGTGCCTACCGCTATGAGTCTCTCCCATATAATGTTGGGCTGGTCCTCGAAACCTGCGTCAGTGACGAGAAGGAAGATGTCGCCCTGAAACTTGAAGAGAACGCTGAAGTGATTGTTCCGGAAGAAAACAGCCAACTCTCTCTCCTTTACGTCCTCGTGAAGCTGTCAAAGGAGAGAGAGAGAGAGAGAGAGAGAGAGAGAAAGAGAGACCGAGGGAGAGAGCGCCATAGTGAGAGGCCAAATGGGTGGAGAGGAACGGGAAAAGAAAGTGACATGCAGGGGTGCAACGGTAAGGAGAGAGAGAGGAAGAGAGAGAGAGAGAGTGAGAGAGAGCGATATAAACTCGAGAGAGAGAGAGAGAGTCAATCTCGACCGAAGGGAAAAAGATTGAGTAAAGGAAGAGCAGCAGAAGAAGAGAACTAGCTACGAGGAAGAAAGAACTAGGGGAAACGGTGAAAGACGAAAAGAAAATGCCAAAGAAGATTAGAGAGATAACACAAGACATACATAACGCGTGAGAGCGAAATGAAGGAGAGAGAGAGAGAAAGAAAGAGAGAGCGAGAGGGAGAAAAAGAGAGAGAAAAAGAAAGAAAGACAGAGAGAGAGGGAGAAAGCGAGAGAGTGGAAAGCGAGAGAACGATAAAGCGTTGTGAGTGAGTGAGAGAGAGAGAGAGAGAGAGAGAGAGAGAGAGAGAGAGAGAGAAGAGAGAGATGTCAACCTTGCGTATTCCATAATAGGTCAGCTGACTAGCAGTTGTGTTGAGAAATTCTTCTATCTTCTTTCCTTCCCCTAGTTGCCTCCGTCTCTCCTTACAAGAGGGAGAGACTGGGGGAGAGGAAGAGGAACAACTGTCCATTGGTGTTACTCTCTCTCCTTCCTCTTCTTCTCTCTTCTCCTGTTTCTCATTCTCTCCTTTTCCATCCTTGCCTTCTTCAATAAGAGAGACACCGCTGTCTTTCTCTCTTCGAGAAAGAAAGGAGCGATAAGCGATAATCTTTTCTATCAGCTGATTATAGGACTGGCTCCCGATGATCGCGCGCTGGCAAATGAGAGACAAGAAAGCAAAACATGAGTAGAAGAGAGACAGAGAGAGAGAGAGAGAGAGAGAGAGAGAGAAAGAGGAAAGACACACTAAGAGATAGATAGAGAAAAATAGATTAGAGGAAAAGCGAGGGGCGGGAGAGAGTGAGATCAAGAGACAAGACCCGCCCCTAGAGGTGAAAGAGAAGGGAGCAAAAAGAGAGAGAGAGAGAGAGAGAAGGCGAGGAGGTGGGGGAAGGAGGAGAGAGAGAACTAACGGTGTCTGTGTCTTCTTCCTCGACGAGCCAACCGTGGTAAAGGGTGATGTCCAACATGTCGAAGACTGCCGCCTCCTTGGTGTATTCAAAGCCAGTGGTGCTTGAGGTCAGGAGAGGGAGAGAGAGAGAGAGAGAAAGTGAGAGACAGATAGAGGCCTTCGATAGAAAAAGACAGGGAAGACTTTCTTTTAGGTAGATACTAACAAGAAACGCAACCGGTCAAGAGACAAAGCCATTGAAGAGAGAGAAAGAGGCAAATAGGGGCGAGGAAAGGAGCATGAGGATGGAGAGAAGATAGAGAGAAAGAGAGAGAAAGAAGGAAGAGAAAGAGAAGAAGAAGAAGAGAGAGGACGAAAACGAGAAACAAGAAAGAAGAAGAGAGCGATTGCCGAGGCATCTACCTGTTAAACTTCACATTGACGTCTAGACCCACGAGAAGGTGAGGGAGAAGAGATATCGCGTCGTCCAGATTCTGCTGCTGGTGCTCTGCAAGCTCCGGATTATTTAGCTTACAAACCAAAGAGAGAGAGAGCAAGAGAGAGAGAGAGCAAGAGAGAGAGAGAAAGAGAGAGAGAGAAAGAGAGAGAGAGAAAGAGAGAGAGAGAGAGAGGAAGGGAGGGGAGAAAGAGAGAGAGACAGCAAAGTGATTTGAGGTCATGGAGCAAAGTAGAGACACCTTCAAAGAAAGAAAGAGAGAGAGAGAGAGAGAGAGAGAGAAAGAAAGGGAGAGAGAAGAAGGAGGAGAGTCTAGCGCAAACAAAGGTAAAAGGAGAGAGGACGAGGAGCAGACTTTTCTGAACAGCCAAGGTAAGTTCATCAGAGATATCAGAAATAAGAGAGACACAGAACTGAGAAAAATTCCATAAAGAGAGAGAGAAGAAGAGCTGAGAGAGAGAGAGAGAGTAAAAGAGGTAAGAGAGAGTAGAGAGAAAAGAAGAGGAAAAAAGAGAGAGACAGAGAGACCCACACAAATGCGAAGAAAATTTCCATAAGGAGAGAGAGAGAGAGAAGGAGAGCTAAGAGAGAGAGAGAGAAGTATACAAGAGAAAAGAGATAAGAGAGAGAGAATAAGCGGAAGAAAGAGAGCGACAGAGAGAGAGAGAGAGGAAGAGAGAGAGAAAGAGTACGGGCTTATTGGTCTCCAGCAGATGATCCGCAATGATGCAGATCAGATAATCGGCAGTGACCTAAGAGAGAGCCACAATATTAGTTCAATCAGACCGGAGTGTGGGAAAGAGAAGGAAGAGGAAGAGAGAGACTGAGACAGAGGGTAAGAGAGAGAGAGAGAGAGAGTTAGAGAGAGAGAGAGAGAGAGAGGGAGAGAGAGAGGGAGAGAGAGAGAGAGAAAAAGTGGTAGAGAGAGAGAAGGAGGGAGAGAAGGAAGAGGACACGAAGACATAAGTGGAAAGAGATTAGACGATGGAGTGCTCTCCGTTCTGCTGTACCTGGTTATAGTCTCTGTGAATAGAAATGTTACCTCTAAGGAGTAGAGTGTTGCCTAGGCAAGGAGAGGGAGATGGCGAGAGATAGAGAGAGAGAGAGAGACACACACAAGTAGTGAGTAGGGGACGTAGGAAAGACCGAAGGAGAGAGAGCGACAACAAAGAAGAAAAGGAAGCAGAAAGGTTGACGGAAGAGAAAGCGACGCAGTAAGCGCCAGAGATAAGAGAGAGCGAGAGGGAGGGTGAGAGAGAGAGAGAGAGAGAGAGAGAGAGAGAGAGAGAGAGAGAGAGAAGGTGGTCGTACAGATAGCAAGCAAGGGACAAGGTCCATTCTCTGCCTGAAGAAGAATGGCAACCTCTCTCTCTAAGAACTTCGTTCTCTTCACGCGGTAGATGGAAGAGGGAGGAGGGGGACGAGGGAGAGAGAGAGAGTCTGAAGGTTGAGTCTCTCTCTCTGTCTCTGAAACGGCAGCCGCAGGCACTGAAGGAACAGGACAGAGAGACTCAGAAGTAGGAGTCTCTCTTCTTTCCTCTTCCTCTTGAGTCAATGGAGACGACTTGTGACGCAGATCTTGGTCTGTCTCTTTCTCTCCCTCTTCGGCTCTCTCTTCTCCTTGAAGCTTCTCTCCTGCAGGTTCTTCGGATGGAGAAGAAATGGAAGAGAAAGGATGTGGGAGAGAGGCGTCGTTGTCGCCTTCCAACCTCTCTTCCATGTTTCTCTTCTTTGGCCGGAGGATGTTTCCTCTCTTTCTGAGAGAGAGACACCAAGGGGAGATGCTGAGAGCGCAAAGCGATGGAACTAGCAAGAGGCAGGGCGAGAGAGCAAGAAGAGAGAGAGAGAAAAAGAAAGAGAGAGAGAGAAAGGGAGACAAAAGTGCAGCCTAGCGATGACGATGAACGAACAAGTGTATCTGCTGTCGGTGGCGAGAGCTTGTAGAACTAAATGTCTTCGTCCGAAAACTTTGTGAGCGGAGGCAGTGATGGAATGAGGCAGTGATGCGAGAGAGAGAAGAGAGAGAGAGGAGAGGGAAGCCGAGAGAGAAAGAGAGGGAGACAGAGAGAGAGAGAAAGGAGAGTGAGAGAGAGAAAAAAGGAGAAAAGAGTGAGAGAGAGAAAGGAGAGAGAGAGAAAGAGAAAGAGAGAGAGAGAGAGAGAGAGAGAGAGAGAGAGAGAAAGAAAGGAGAGAGAGGAGAGAGAGAGAGATAAGACAGGAAAGGAGGAAAACGGAGAAAGAGAAGAATGATGAATGTTTGATGCACAGAATACCTTATAATTCACCGCTACGGGAAGATTCTTAATAATCTATCCTCCGCACCTTCCTGATAATATGCCGCTCATACTTCTTTTTTCTGCTGGCACTGCTTGATCGTAAAGATCAGAATGAGTGATAATCGTATGAATGAAAAAAACTGAGGAAGCTTTAATTCCCAAACCCCTCTGGAACTATACACTGGGATAAGGCTCTGATCCCTTGATATTCTCACATGTGGGAATTGCAAAGTACCACAATTTCGGTTACCAAAGAGGGAACTTGTCAATCTGGCTTTCTTGCTGTCGCCTCATCATCATCTCTCTCTCTCTCTCTCTCTCTCTCTCTCTCTCTCTCTCTCTCTCTCTCTCCCTCTCCTTTTTCCCGTCTTCCCTTCGCCCCTTTTTTGCTCTACGGGTTTCTTGCCCTTTTCTACATATGGCACACACTCTCTCTATCTTTCTGTCTTTCTCTCTCCGTCATAAGTCGGCTCCAGCACAGCAATTACCTATCCGCTCTTATGGCGCGGAACCTTCTCTATCTCTCTCTCCCTTTCTCTCTCTCCTCCTGCCTGTCTCTTCGTCTCTTGCCTTTCTCTATCGCCCGCGGGCGTTCCTTTCTTCTGACACGCGCCGGCCATTCGTCGTGCCCAAGACTCTCAGCTTGACAGGGTCTTCGCTTCTCTTTGCGCACTCTCCTATTTTTCTATGTCTCTCTCCTTTTCTCTTTCCGTCTCGTGGCTTTCTCTCGGTCTCTCTCCTCACCTTTCCACCTTCTCTCTTCGTTCGGTGCGTCGCTTCCCATTGACTCCCATCTTCTCTCTCTCTCTCTCTCTCTCCCTCTCTCTCCCTCTCTCGGCTCGGTTCAATCACAAGCTTCTCTGCGTCAGCATCCACCCTCTCCCACTTTCTCTCTCTCCCGCCTTTACGATGACAATATAGTAGGACAATAAGAAATCTCCGTTCTCTTTCTCGTCCTATTCTCTTTTCTTTCCTTCTTTCTCTCTCTCTCTCTTTCTCTCTCTCCTTTGGCTGCCATGGCTTCCGTTGACTCTGTGCCTGGCGTTCTCTTGAGCCCACGAGGGAAGGTGAAAGAGGAAGGAAAGAGTTCCACAGCTCAAGCACTAGGAAAGTCTCTGGCAAAAACGTGTAAGTCTCTCTCTCTCTCTCTCTCTCTCTCTCTTTCTCTTTCTCTCTCTCTCCTTCATCTCTCTGTTCCTCCCTCTCTCCCTCTTTTCATTCAGTCTCTCTTCTATCTGCGACCGCGGCTAATGCATGTTTCTTTTCCTCAGGGGAAGGCGCCACGTCTCTCTTGAGCTCTCTCTCTCGTCCTCCGACCCATCCCTCTTCCTCTTCCTCTCATGCTTTCTCTCTCTCTTCTCTCTCTCTCTCCTCCCGCCCTCCGCCTCTCCAAGTAGAGAGCAACGCTGTAGTGGGGGGAGGAGGAGGAGGAGAGACAGGAGAGAGACAGTCCAAGGGCTCAGAATATGATGTACGTCCTTAAGACCTGAACCTGTGAGGAGAGAAAGAGGAAAAGAGAGAGAGAGAGAGGAGAAAAGTGCAGAGAGAGACAGAGATAGAAGAAGAGGGAAAGGAGAAAGGCGAAAGCGAAAGAGTATAATTGGCAATTGGAAAAGGGAGAGAAATTGAGCCGGGACAGAGAGAAGAGAAATCAGAGAGAGAGAAGAGGTGATAGGGAATGTAGACAGTGACAGGAGAAGAAAGCTATGGGAGAGAGCGAGAGACAGATGAACAACAACAAGAGCAACGGAAGGCATAATAAGATAGGGCAAAACAGAGAGCGAAGAGAGGACATGGCTCTTCACTAACGGTGTCTCTCTTTTTCTCACTCTCTCTCTCTCTCTCTCTCTCT
>FLMG01003536.1:0-19116 GCA_900088475.1 Hyphochytrium catenoides
AGACAGAGCACCTTCTCTCTCTCTCACTCTCTTGAGATCTGCTTCAGTCTCTCCTCTTGAGATCTACTGCATCAGATTCTCATACTACAACCGTCGTTGAACTTATTTATTAGATTCTTCCCATTCTTTCATCTTCATCTTCGTCGTCCCGTTCTTGACGCTCTCTGTCTTTTGGGCTATCGAAGAAAAAGTGGATGACCGTAGCCTTTCCCGGAAAAGCATCAATGCACTCTCCAGCCATTGCGCTGCAGCAACAGTAGCTGTCGCGTTTGCAAGCGGGCTATTTCAGATCATGAGGTGGCACTAATAAATACTAAGGGATATCTGATTCCACATTAACCTCACAAGGTCTGTGTATGCCTTGCAAAGATTGTGAGCGACAACTTGTCTTCTAGGCTGACTTAGTCCCTACTTATGCATGCAGATAGATGTGTTTGGAACCTCAACAGTCGTCTCCGAGACTTGCAAGCTGGAGGCAAACATGTATCAGTTGGGCTTAACAAGGAGGAGGAATTCATATCCCCAGCAGAAGTACTTGCAGGATTTGGAGACTAGTCTGGTGATGCGGTTTGTCAAGACACATCTCTATGAAAACTCGTTAGGTTCTGAAGGCAACCTGCATCTCCAACGAGACGACGAACAGAATTAGCACCGAAGAGTCAGTAGTAGTACTAGCGTGGGTGCTTGTTCTGTCAGCAAATATTCTCAGCGGCACCATCAGTTACATCGAGCAAGACGACACATCGTCAAGCCGAAATAGTTCTTCTCATAACAGATAAAAGTCTTATTGAGAAGCTGACGTTCATTTGTGCTTCTCATCTCGGCGGTTAAGCGAGGGATTGCGGCGCAAGAACTTTGGCGTGCAAGGTTCCGGAGGCAGTACTCTATGCTAACTGTTTAGTCTTTATGTCCCACCATCAGGTGGTGGCCTTCCATCTCCACCTTATTTGGATGTAGAAGAGCCATCGTGACGCAGAGGTGGTTGCTTATGAGCTAGAGATCACGTTAAGCTCTGTCTCAGAGTGCTAAAGCCTTACTTAGTGAGGTATGGTAAAGTGCTGATCCGACTGGACGGAGCTAAAGGAAAGAGGAAAGCAAGTAAGCAAAGGAAGAGCTTTATTGATCAAGGCAAGAGAGTATTCATATTGATTCTTTTATTAGAAGATCAAGGCAAGAGAGTACTGATCAAGTTGTGGCCTTACCCTTCCATTAACACCTTAAGGGAAGGTAGAGTTGTCACTCGCTGAATAAGGAGATCTTCATGCCGAACAATATGGCTTATGCGGAAATATAAGAAGAACCCCACATAGCTGTGAGCAACTCCAGCCACAAAAAAGAAGAGAAACATCGAGGCGTTCACGAAGGTTGGGTCGCTGGAAAGCCTATTCCACTGGGGGCTGAGGGCGAACAAGAATATGCCTGCGCCCAAAAACATCATAGCGGCGCCACCACAGTACAGTACCCTCTGCAATAATCTGCAGTTGATGGACGAACCTTCACTTTCAGGAATTTTTTTCTTAAGAAGCCCTCCCTTGTCCGTTTTATACAGCTGAGCCATTATGGCATAGTATGCATACCCAGTCCCTGTCAGCCAAAAGCCTGGGAAACTTGACGCCTTCACAGCCTTAAAAAACAGATCAAGGTTTTGTGCGACCATACGCTCCTCGTGCTGTGGAGAAAACTTGTATTTTTGAATCTGCTGCTTCATGCTGTCAATGGTCAAAGATTTGGTCTTGGATATCGTCCTGTTGTTCCAGTATGCTTGCGAGGTTAATGACTGTATAGTCTTGCTGGTCATCACCAGGATATGGAATGCATGATGCTGGGGCTCCAAGAAGATCTGACACAGCAGCTGCCGAGTGTAGATCTCATACCACAGCGTTTTGTACCTTGATCCCCGATCTTTCTTATGAATTGGAAGTTTCCCGGACACTATTGCCAGGACTTGTGAGCTAAAATCCATTAGTTTGTCAAACTTGTTCTGAGCGATGTATATTTTCTTCAAGAGTTCCAGAGAGTCACGTATATCACAATGAGCTGGACTTAAGATGCGAAACTGTGACAGCAAGCACTCCTCGAGCAGGATCTGTGCTCTTTCTATGTTGCTAATCTTGTCGTCATTATCATTGTCTGATCTCTCCGGAGTGACACCACTGTGCCACTTTTGCTGCTCAGTAGACTGACCATTGTTGATCAAAGGAAGTTCTTCCACGGTGCTAACGCGGTCAAGGACGTCCGCCTGGAAAAACAGGGTCCTCTTGATGCTATCGAACCACCCACCAGTCTTCTTTTTGCCAAACCGAACATAGTCCGTGTAGTACAGAAGGGCCTGAACAAATTTTGCATAGAGCTGTCGTGGATGGTTTTCATCCTCGAAATAGCCGTCGGACTTCTTACATCCAAATCTTTTGACAATCCTCTGGACCTCAAGCTTCAGTTCTGCGATCTGTCTACCGTCAAGATTTTCAGATCTAATCATGCACTCGAAATAGAAGAGGGCTACTTGGAGGGCAACTGGATGGTCCTTCAATTCACTTCGAGCACAGTCTTCCCGCAACTTTTCAAAGCCTTCTTTGGCTTTTTGGTAAGCTCCCATTCTCATCAGGGTCCACCAGTATTCAGTCTTTATCCGAATTTGCCATTGCTGCAGAGAGCCGTCTTGGATCATAGCCAAGAAGTCTCCAGCGTCATCATGAGATGTCGATTCAGCCGCTACCAGAAAGATCTTGCTTGCCACATCAAGGAGTTCTGCCTGAATCATTTTAAAGTGGTGATCTGAGCTGCCAATACTTCCCAGCGCGCTCAGAAGGAAAGCACCGACGAGTCGCTTAATATACCATGAATTGCCCTCTTTGACGCGCTCCAAAAGGTTGTTTAAAGCTGTGACGTTAGTCTGGAGCGTGACAAAACTGGCATCGCAGAAAATAGCGTCACGGAACCTGATTTCAGTTCCAAAAAGCTGTTTTCTGGCCCATTCGTATCTGTCATGAGAGCTTTTCTTTTTCTGTTCCTCATCATCTGACAGGCGCGCACAAAGTTCTTGACCACCGGCTTTCAATACCACCATGAACACGCCATCTTCGTTTAAAGGAAGGCTAAACGTGGTAAATTTAAGCTTGTCGAGGGCGGGAGCCTCCTTTAGAAGATAGTAGCCGCGGAGCTGCAGTTGTAGCTCGCAAACATGTCCGGTACCGACGTGGCGAAGATTGATCTTAACATCCCTGTAGCCACCAGGGATAGGCTCCGTTGAACCGAGAGTGTTCTTCACACGGACCAAAACAAATGAATCTGCAACGACCCTCTGCGAATCCCGGATGGTAGCTCGTACAATTTCGTTGAATGATACTAGCAGATCCTCAGGTTTCTCGAAGAGTAATGTGGCACGGACGATGTCTATGACTTGTGCGAAATCACCTTTGTAGTCGTTCTGTGCCTTTTGGGTTATTCTTGCTCCTTGTTTTAAAGGACCGTAAATGAGGGTACAATCTTTATTCCGCTGCCTGGACTGCTCCAAGAGAAAGGCGTCGAATGAGACCTTCACTTGACGGGCATCAAGAATCAGAGGATCGGCGGATTGAGTCTTATCGTGATGATAATGGCGGATCTTCTTCTCGGTAACCCTCATATCACCCAGCATTCCGCTACCATCAATTGCTGCTTTAACGGTCCCATGGTAAAGTGCATCGTAGTTCGTTGCGTCCGCAATGGTCTTGCTTACAATGTCTAAGGTTGTCTCCAGAAGACTTATGTAGCTGCTGATGTCTTTCTGATCGCCCAACGACGGCGGAAGGGCCTGGGTAAGGTGTCCGATTGGGACAGTCTTGACAGACATTGTTCCTTCTTGGCTGAGACTTCGCTGTCTAGAGGCAACTTGTTAAGTGAGAGGAGAGCTGGCAAGTAGACTACCGTGTGATGGTGTTAGCATATATTCCATAACGTTCTAGCAAGTGATGTAAGTTCATCTTCTCCGCGACTCCACCTGGGTACTGCAGCTTCCACGTGTTTCTTGATGGCATTGGAAACATCAACCCCCATGCAACAACTAAGGTAGACACAGTGCTGATGGTGAGACGATAGACTGTAGTAGAGCTCCAGATAATGCCACAGAATCACTAAGGTTATGGTGGGACTGATGTTTCATTCAAAAACTATGTACTCCGTAATAACCCTCTAGTGTTCAGACAGCAGGCTGCGAGTGAGATGGACCTTTCACTATTAACTAGTTGTTTATTGTGACCGCATGTTCCTTCGTGGTAGATGACACTGAGGCACGGGTGAGACCGCTTTGGTCTCTCCTTTTTTGTAAGGACTCGAAGGATGCGGTAACTCCCTTGAACGGCCTCAGGCCGCCTCACATCAGTGAGGAGATACCCACGAGAATGTAGGTGTGGTATCTCGCTGATGAAGATTCTGTGTATTTCAAGGGAGTTACGGCATTCTCTTGGTTCAGAGGGGCGTTACAAAGGAGATGGCGTCACAAGCAACGATCAACAGCAGGCCCCCTATCGGCGTGCGGGGTGGCCCTTGACCTTTTTAGACCGTAAAAAAACGGAAGGCATCGCCGAGGCCATCAGTGAAAAGTGGCATAGAAACCACCAGTGGAAGTCGCCGAAACCATCGGTAACATGAGGTTAGGGCAGCCTCGTTTACCGGTTGTTGATGTGGGATGAATCGATGCAAACCCAAACGGAATATCTTTAGAGTGGCCTTTAATTAACTACGGAGGTAACAATTACTTTATTATAAAAGAAAAAATAATTGGTAACCTTAGCAGTAGTTGGGTGCTGCCGATTGTTTCTGTAGGGCTTCCTAATATCCCTGTCCCTGTCAACTTTCATTTGGGCGGGGCCCAAACTCCAATCCTGCACACTTCAAACCCATTTCTATGGAGAACACGGAAGACAAGAAGGACGTTATGCTCGTAACTCCTTTGTAACGCCACCAAACCAGAAGGATGCTGTAACTCCCCTTGAAACGCCCCAACCCTCAGCCCTTCGATTCCACACATAAGTCATGACTGCCATGTAACCTCCTTTGCTTGCTCCGCCCCATCCCTAACTAAAAGGAGAGTTCATTTATGATGAACACTACTTGCTTACCCTGAGGTTGAGGTTGATGGTGATGACATTGTCGGTGATGGTTCACCTCCTCCTCCTTCTTCTCCACTTATTATTATTACAGAGGCCTAGCTTAGGGCATGATGACCCAATCCCAGCATCCCTGCCTCCCTTTAGAGCAGGGGCAGTAGCAGACAAGGGGCAGGGCACCCCAAGCGGGCGGTGCCAATGTAACCTCACTGGAGGCCTCACCACCCATACAGCCATCGATAAAAAAAAAAGAAAATTTTACTACGGACGAAATCAATTATGATGATTGCTGTTCACTGCTGAGGAGAGTGGAGGAGATCGAGCCGCGCTCTTGAAGGATAGCAAGGGCCTTAGCGACATCCTCTAGCGTGCCAATGAGAGTGCCATCATCAAGGTACGACAGGTGGAGGTCCAAGGAAGGTACAGATGTGGCAATTTCAGGATTACGGGGTCGCATGGAGAGCGGGCAACAATCTTGCAGTGGAACCTGTCACGTAAGCCCGCTGAGATGCGTACCGCATCCCTCTCCAAAACAACTAGATGGAGAAAGGAAGCGCCGAATGGGAATGCCCAGCGGATGGTGTTGCCAGGAAGCCCAAGGCTTCTCTCAACTAGCACTCGGCTTAGAGAGGCCGACTGGCCGAGGACGCCTGCGGTAAGAACAGAAGGGAGAGCGAGAAGGTAAGCTGCCAAGCGGTCTTTGCTTAATTTCATCACTAATCAAAGGAGAAGTAAGAGAAGAAGAAGAAGAAGACTTGAAGAACAAAAGAACAAGAAAGAGAAGAAGAAGAAGAGACAACAAGAGCTACAACGTCTTGATCTCTTCGTCAACTCCATCTTTTCCACCTTCATTATCAGAGAAGAAGATTCATAGTTGACGTTTTAGGAGACTTTTCGCCTTAGCTACAACTACTCATAGAAGGAGGAGGAGAAGAAGAAGAAAACGGAAGAAGAAAGGAAGAAGAAGACAAGAAAAGGAGACCACCGTCACTGCAGAGCGGTTCTTATTCAACCTTCCCGCTCCACACTCCTTATTTCAAAAGGAACCTTTTATCTCAAGGAAGAATAATGCTCTACTCGCTGCTACTACTACTACTACTTGGAAGGAGGAGGAGGAGAAGAATGAGGAGGAGAAGAATGGAAAAAAGAGGAAGTAGAATAGGAACGAAGAAGAAAAAAACAAGAGCTACATAGCCTTTATCGCTAAATAAACCGACTATAGCCGCTCCACACTCGTTATCATAATAAGGAAGAATCATTGTTGACTTCTTCTGTAGAACAAGAGGAGAAGGAGGAGGAAGATGAAGCGCCGATGACAGTGTCATAATCATGTTCAATTAGGCAAGCAACCGAAGGGTCCAGCTGCTGAAGAGGAACATGCTACAGAATCCGAAGCGCATTACCTTCATGAATAGCCAAAGAGACTGCGGCACGGAGGCGCAAAGCCCTAGCCAGGCGAGACCAAGGAGTAATAATATGCCTAGTAGAAGCATCAAGAAATGATCGATCACTCCTTCTCAAACCGTGTTTGATATTGTCTTATATTTCACTAGTAGACTATTGTTTTATATATGCATGATAATCGCTACGCTGAAACCAATAACTACTAAGAGGAAGAAGCAAGAGAGAAAGGAATAAGAGGAAGAAAGAAGAAGAGTGAGGATGAAGAAGGGAAAGAGAAAGAAATAAGAGGAAGAAGAAGAGAAAAGAAAAGCCTATAAAGCCTTGAGCTCTTCCTCATCAGCTCGATCTGCTCCATGCTCATCATCAATAAAGGAAGAGTCATAGTTGATTTCCTCAGTAATGATGGGCGCCGCCCATGTTAAGATTGAGCCATAACCTTGCTACAGAGCTGGTTTACGGTTGAGTTGGCATTACCTTAGTCACAGCTTTAGCTGTTTCGATATTGAAATTCTCCCGCCGCCGTGAGACGGATGTCGGGGTTAGTTGTTTCGCAAAATGTGCACAGATTTTGCACTCTCTATGTGAAAGTTCACTGCTTTGCGAGGAGGGAAAGTGTTTCAGTGGTGCGCTCTCTCGCTGGAGAAGCTTGATCAGGAGGACACGCTGATTGGGGTTCTCACGGTTGCGGAACACGTAGTAGACCCAAATGTATCTGAATATAAGGACAAAGGCTGCCAGGTAACGTGCCGTAGCGTCGAAGGCACTACTTCGCCGGTAGTAGGCATCCCCAACAATCTCAGCGTCGCATAAAGAGCAGGACTCACGTCTTGACAGACCTAGACAGTTGTCTGCGACGCAAGCTTGGCGGTCCAAACCGTAGAGATAGCTCGAAATGACGACGAGTACTCCCTGTATGATGAGGAACAAGAAGCAGCCAACGAAGTGTATATCGAATATAGTCATATAAGGAACCTTTGGCAAGGCGTCCTGGGAGACAAACTTGAACGCCACTTCTGTCAGGAACACGTTGACTAGCACGCTTAGGCGGTCGGAAAGGTCACTCAGGTCGATGAAAAAGGTTGCCAAACTCAAAACGTCTGCGACAGCTAGAAGTCCCCCAAGGTTGATGACTACACTCTTCCACTCTCGCCTTAGGCCAATGTGAACATAATACATATCCAGGTCGTCATCCTTCTCTTGCCCTATCACTTCTGGCGCTCGTTCTCCAGCTACTTCGGGAAAATCTTGCGTGAGAATACCCGTTTCCTTCCATCGATGGGGCACGGGGTGGCCTATGATGTGATCATTGACATCCCATTCTGGGAGTAAGTCAGCATCAGTGGACAGAGCGTGACCTTTCCTATCACGATATGTGCCCATCGGCAGCTGACAAAACTCTACGGTAGGCCGATCCGTTGATCCGAAAACCGCAGCCACGCGAACTCTCAGCCGTATCGTTAGCACTTGGACATCAAAGGGGTAACCATAGACCAAATACGGCTGCGTTAAAGTCAAGCGACGTCTAATGGTTGCTGTACACCGCGTTTGCTCTCCATTTTTACCTGTCTTCACTTTCATGTTCTCCGCAATCATTGCTATAACAGATGCCTCCGTTTCGTGGCCACTAGTGCTCAAGTCATTGAGAACCTCAACAAATGGGATGAAGTGGTCCCGCCATTGTTCTTCCGTTGATGGAAATCCCTCATCCTTCCTATTGACCACCGAGTCGTCTATCCAATCGAGCATTAGTAGAAAATCATCGCAATTGAAGGTTTGGTTGACGACATCAACGTTGGAAATGCAGGACACCTTGACGGTGACCGTAACCTTTGGCGCGGTGATCTTCCCTTTCCGGCCACCGTCGCGATCTTTGTAGTATTCAACATATCGTCTACCCAGCAGACTCATCGCTAATCCACCTTGACCGGCGAATATTGTCGCTGAACTCTGGTAAATTTGGTGGCCAGCTCTGCGATTATCACAAAAGGAGGTCCCGATGAAGCAGAGTGAGAAAATAGCTATTTGATGAGTAGCAAGAGGATGCGCTTAGAGCAGAGGTCTACTCGTCGAACCAAGCCACTTTGCTTCACGGACGCTTAGGTTTTTGAAATCGTTCTCGCGCGTGTTATAGATGTCGTGCGATGTTAAGGTGGCCGCTCTTCGTGTAGAAGGACGCGGTACAGGGAGGATGGGCGGAAGGACAAAAGGAGCCTAGCACTATCGAAAGGTTGGTGGTTCCAAACGTTATAACCTCGATTTACTTTCCCTCGAACGGTAGAATGGCCCGCACAGCAAGAGGAGAATGGACCCTGCCTTCGCCCGTTTTTCCGTCCGCAAACTATCGATGGAAGAGGATAAAGTAAAAAATACTTGAGGTGTGATTCTTCTGCTTTCTCTTTTATAAAAAAAGGGGGTGGGGGGGAGGTGGGCCGTTAATACTCTACTGTGTCAACCTGGGGAGTTACGAACTGACATTGTCTATTTTTTTTTTCGATGTAGGGAATAGCCTTTTATCAATTTTGCTACTACTCAAAAGAAGAGGGGAATAAGGACTATGAAGTAAAATGGGGAAGAAGATGATGGAGATGAAAGAAAGGAAAATGGGAAGAGGGCGAAGAGACAGAAAAGCAAAACGCCGTGCTCTCGTTCTTTCGTCCTCAGCTCGATCTCCTCCATGCTCATCATCAGTGAAAGAATTCAAATTTTTGGTTGGTAGTTCTAATGTTATTAGCCTTAGAACCAATTACATAGATTTTTCATGGCTGTATTGCGTCCTCTGGGGAGCCTTGCGCCTTGTCTGCCACTGCCCCTGCTCTAAAGGAGGCAGTTATTTTCTGGGGGTGGGTATGTGCGCTGTGGCGGCCGTTGTTGTGTCCCTCGGTTGGTGCCTCAGCTGTTATAGAACCAGCGGTGGGTCGGTCAGCAGGAAGAGGGCGCTCTTGTTAGCTCTTGTTGTTGCTGCTCTTTGGTGTGGTCAAATTTGTCTCTGAAAGACGTTCGTCCGTTATGTGGTGGAGTGTCCCCCTTGTTGCTGCTGGCGGTTGTTGTCTTCTGCCACGTTGGTGACCTATATAATTCTGTGTCTCTCCTCTCCCTGTCACTCCGGCTCTTGTCAGTCTCAGCACCAGCCGCTCCATAACTCCTATCATAAACCTGTTATTAGTAATTCAATACATGTGCTTTTTATGTAATTTTTTATATGTAATCTATAAATAATACAAACCAAGAAAACCGGTAAATATAGGGCTCTTTTAGCCAACAAGATAGAAAGCTGACCAAGATTCGCCATCTTTTCTAGTAGGAACTAGTGTGTAGACTGCCGTGTGCTACATTTATCTCCAAGGAGGTTCTTGCAGTTTGTGGTCTAACTTGCAGGTACAACAAGGCTGCGTTATAAGGACGAACTGAGGCGAACAATGAGCCAATGCTTGTTCCTCTGCTAAAATAATACAAAAGGATGAGATCGGGGTCGAAACCTCTGAAGCATGGAGATGCTGACCGTCGAAGCCTCTCAATAGCATGGAGCTCCTCCCAAAATGTGATCTCTAATTGTCGTTGCAAAGTACTTGCTCATGTGTGTTTATGAACAAGTACTTCGGTCGTAGGTTGTGAATATCGGGTCTGTGGGATGTTTGTGAACAGCTTTGCATGTGATTCTCTTTCCAGACGGACTCTCTCATCAGTCGCGTAGCTGAATGACTATCGGCCAACAAAGAATGATGATATCAAGAGACAATCAGGTCTGATAGGCCCAGTAGCGGCATACGACTTACTTCTCCACGAACTGCCCCGCTACCTTTCTCATAAACCGATAACGAACCTCCTATACAAGCTGGACTGACCAACGCGCTTCCTCGGCGTTAACAAAGCCGACTCACTTTCCTTTCTGCTTCTGAAGCGTGAGGACTCATTGCTGATGTCCGCCGACCCTGTGTCCTCCTCAGCATCACTGATCAAAGCTGAACCCATAATCAGGCTTCGCCCGATATATATATATATATAATGGCTACACCGTCATCACTTGTAAGCGAAGCCCGCAACCGCGTCCTCGCTTGGCCAGAGATGCTCTCTCGCCAATGGGAGGATGTTGTTAACCGTGATAAGGACGGCCCATCACCTGTCCTACAAGAGCGAGAGCAAGCAACATCGACATTCTCCATTATGCAGTTCAATCAGCTCTCGGACAGTCTCAGTGGGAAGAGCCCCACCAAGGGGAACTTCCTCGTGCCAGATACCGTACTTGACTGGGATAACCGAAAATGGAGGTGAGAAAACCCACCAATTGTTCACCTTTAGAGCCGATAGTCCTTACTACTTTACACTTGCTGCCCTAGGTGTCTCGAGGAAATATTGAGGTGGAACCCAGACATCATCTGCCTTCAAGAAGTTGATCATTTCGCCGACTGGTATTGTCCACAGTTGGAAGCTGTGGGTTACGGTGGCATTTTTCTGCCCAAACCAACTTCCCCGGCACTAGAATACGGCGGCCGAGTGGAGGGTGTGGCATTGTTCTATCGCAGAGAAGTAGCGTGTAACCTCCAGTGCGAAAAGATCAGATTTTTTTGTCCCAGTGACCCTGAAGCTGACGGCTCTAGCGTTGAGACTTTGGCACCGGACGATATAGTCCCGCAGAGCCAAGTCGCTCTAATAGCGACTCTTGAAATTTTAGGTAATGAGAACTCCTTTGCTCAAGATGTCCTTGCATATTAACTTTTTACTACGCACCAGGTCGGAAGACTATCGTCGCTGTGACTCATCTCAAGGCAGCAAAATCTCTGGCAGGAGAGAAAATACGGGTCCAGCAGTTGTCCTATCTCCTCAAGAAGATCGAAGCGCTTAGAGATGGGGAGCATATTCCAGTAATAATTGCGGGAGACTTCAACGCATGCCCAGTCGATACGGACTACCCAGCTCTTGCTTATCGATTTATGAGAAATTCGAATAGGTAAAACTGGACAATGTAGCCATCATCTCGTTCACCCTGGCATCTGACTGTTCATTTACCATCCTTGTATGAAGTATGTGCCTAGAAAGTGCGTATACCATAGGAGGTTCAAGTGAACCAGCTTATACTAGTTGGAAGAGGCGTTCTGGCAAAGGGGAAGTAAAGAATGTCTTGGACTATATCTGGTTAGTAGCATACACATACTCCTCATCCTTTATTATGGACGCCACCCTCACCCACTTTTAAACCCAACGATAAACAGGATATCCAGTGACCGACTGACGATAAAAAGACGTCTTAAAGTACCGCAAGAAGATTCAGTTGCCCCTTCACTCCTACCCTGTCAGGAGTATCCCTCAGATCACGTGTCACTCGTAATTGAGTGTAGTTTCATCAACTAGGGGGTGGGGAGGTCAAGGGTTTATTGTTTAATAAAAAACAGAATCTGAAGCTTGAGTCTGTTCAGCAGTTGGACCCCGCTCTAGCTTGCATGATTGAGCGCGATGATGATGATGGTCTCCTATCATTATTGCGGAAGAGTTCAACTATGATTCTTCTTCCTTTTTTCCGACATTGATGGCGAGGGTGGCGGAGGAGAACGCGTTGTAGAGTACAGGGCTTTGTAGCTCTCGTCTCTTCTTCTTTTCTCTTCTTCTTCTACTCCGTCTTCTTCTTCTTCCTCTTCTTCTTCTTTTTCTCGTTCTTAGCTTCATCTTTTACTTCTTCTTTTACGTCGGGTGAATGATGGAGCTGCTTCTTCCTCTTTTTCCCTTTTCTGGCCTACTAGTACTTTTCGCTCTCGTTCTTCTTGTTCGTCATAGTATAATTTTCATATCTTCTTCTCTAAAGTAGTCTACTAGTCACTCCTTGATCATTGCTCGTCAATAAAGCCTCTTCCTTCATCGTAAAATCTAAAAGAATAAATAAATAATCATCTTGGACTCTGCAACAGCAGCTGATATTAAGCTCCAGTGTAATCGTGCCGCTGTTCATGCTTCACGGCAATATGGCCGTTGGTCCCGGCTGGCAAACTCTCTGACTCTTCACACGCCAGAGTCTCTCAGGCTATTCATGAAGAGAATGCGCTACTGATTCTGAAGCGGACTCCTCTTCAGCAGTTGGGCCCCGCTCTGGCTTGTATGATTGAGCGTGGTGATGATGGTCTCGGCGCCACGCCCTCGAAGCTCTTCTTCTCCTCCTTCGGCATTATTGTCAAAGATTTCAACTATGATTCTTCTTCCTCTTCCGATAGTGATAGTGGTGCGGGAGAACCTATAGGAACAGATTCCAGGACTTTGTACTTCCTTTTCGTTCTTCCTCTCCCTTTTCTTCGTCGTCTTCTTCTTTCTCTTCTTCTTCTTTTTCTTCTTCTTCTTTTACTTCCTTTATTATGCAGCGGATCGGTCCGGAGGAGATCAAATGGCTGCGGTTGAGGACCGGAAGCGCCGTAAATATCTAGCGGCTTGCAATGCCCACCACCAGATCGACTTCCTCCCTTTAGTTTGGGAATCTTTTGGTGGAGGGTCGGCCACTGTGGCGGGCTTAATCAACACCATCTGCGCAGCCCAAGGCGATCGAACGGACGCAGCTGAGCGTGATGTGCATTACTTTAGATACCGGTTGACCAGGAAGGTGTCCCTGGCTCTGCACGAAGGCGGCCCGAATGATTGTTTCCCGGTTGGCCTCTTCTTGTGCCCATTCTTTGCCGCTGTCCACTCTTCTCCGCTCTCTTTTTCTTCATCCTTTCTTTCTTCTCCTCCTTCTCCTCCTCAAGCTACGGCCGCCCCCCGGCTTCTATAAGTCCTCCTTTGTGGTTGAAGAGGAGAATCAAAGACAATCGTTTTCTCTCGCATTATCGGTGGTGAGGAGGATGCTCTCCCCGCGTCCTCCGTGTCCCCGCAGGTCCCTTCCTCCTCGGTGTCCCCGCAGGTCCCGCTTCCTGTAAGTAGTTCCGGCCGTCCTTAGGGGGCCAGGTTAGGGAGCTGCTTCCTGCGGTTCTTTAACCTTTCTGGCCTGCTACTTGTCACTCTTCTGGTTCATAGAAACCAGCGGAGAGAGACAGCAGAGATACAGGAGAGCGGGAAAGAAAGACAGCAGATCGTTCAAGATGCGTCCTTGAGGAAGTAACCCCTCCTCCTCCGCAGTGGATCATTAGCAGAGTTATTGACCGAGAACAATCCAAGGGCACGCCTTGAGGACTTGAGAAGACGATATTCTTCCATCTGTAGAAGGCTTGGAATAGTGAGGAAGCAAATAATAAAGAGTTTGAACACTGACTTGAGAAGACGATATTCTTCCATCTGTAGAAGGCTTGGAATAGTGAGGAAGCAAATAAAGAGTTTGAACACTGGCGATGAGCTGACAAATCAGGTTCTGTTCTTTATTATCGATCGAAGAGAAGGCAACATCATCCTCTTCCCCTTAAGAAATCTTGAACAAACAGAAAGAGGGGAAGGAAGTAGAGAAAATCTTTAGCTACGAACTGGACTCCACTGAGTTGAGACACTACTTTCTCCGAAGGACCAGGAAGAGCCGGATCAGAGAAGAATGAGGAAGAATTGCTGAAAAGCAGAGGAGGAAGAAGCGCCAATAGCCGTGTTCATAACGAGGAATCATTGGCTTCCGCCTCCTCATCATGGCACTCCTCGTCACCACTTTATTATTTGCACTGAGACGGGACATCAAACGCATCGTTGTAAACGCGAGGTTTGGCAGAAGCACCCAGTCCGCGCTTGGCGAAGCCTTTCCAGATCTCACATTGGTTAGCACCATCGTTGTTGGCCTGGTCAGCCTGTAAGATCGCGTCTCTGGCTTGTACGAGGGTTGGATTGCAAGGCTGAAGCTTCATGCCGTCCATGACGAGCTGCATCATCACCGTGTTGCCCTTGCCACTGGCGGCATCGTCCTTGTATCGCGGCGTGAAGCCAAGCTTATCAATGAGGTTCCAGTACACTTCCCAAAGCATCACAGCCCAGACTTCACCGATCTTATGGACTTCCTTGTACTCCTTAAGGTAGGAATACGTGTGCGGGTTCTTGTTCATGTCCGTCGTATAGACGTAGCGGCGAATGCCGTTAGGGTTGCCAAAGACGTAGACACCCGTGGGGAAGTCAGAGTTCCTGTTGTTGGACGTTTTGGTTCGCAGAGCTTGTCCATAGAAGTCGCCCCACCCTTCGCCCATGCCGCCAGACTCAAGGCTGTTGAGACAGTTCGAGTTGTCAGCACCGCCGGTCAATCGTGTGGAGAGGCCGTGAGTAAACTCATGAGTGATAATGTCGTTAGAGATCGCGCCATCGCGAAGGGCGCCGGGCTTTGCTACATTCCCTGTTAAGTGGTAGAAAGAAGAGCTATTAGGACAGATAGACCAGATCCTATAGACCATGAGAACCAAAAGGAGCCAGCAACGGCCGTTAGAAGAAGGAGGCAGGGGAGGAATGTCGTTCAACCATCAAGGTAAGAAGAAGAGAGACAGCAATCGTCGTTGGGATCAAAGATGACCTAGCATCAAGAACGCTGATGCTAACACACGCTACGGAGAGGACAGTAAGAGGAGATGACGACAAGGCCTTCGTGAGAGGACGAGAGAATGGAACAATGCTCAAGGGCAACAACGACAGCTTTAGAAGAAGTGGCGGTAGTCAGTAGGGAAACTCACAAAGATACATCCTCATTCTTGGGCTTCGGCCATCAGGCGGCGTGGCAAAGTTGGCGTTGTTCATCCCTGAGGAGTCCTGGCACGTCGCGACCAAGGGGTCATTGCTTCTTCCTCCGGCCTTGTTGACTTTCTGAAAGTTCCCGGCAGCGTCTGTGAAGCCGTAGGCGTAGTAGATATCGTGGATGGAGTTGGCAACGTAGAACATGTTGGTGACAGCAAAGTCGTGATAGTCCTTAGGATTCATGTCCTCACTGAAAGTGAACTCAAAGTCAAAGTTAGTTGCCGTGGCACCCGTGCCGCCGGCGGTAGCAACGACGTTGTTTCCCTTGGTAGAGCTCACGGGACCTGAGCCTGCGTCATGCCACCCGCGGGAAGAGTACTTCAGATCTTGCGGGTCCGTCAGGACAGTGGGCTTGCCATCAGACAAGTCCATGAACCCAATCGGGAGGACCTTGTACTTCACGCCTGTCAACCCTGGTTGGAGTCTTCGTCGAAGAGTGGTTCCCGTGTTAGTAGCCCCCGTCAGGTTTGCCGTTGATTCCTTCTTCCATGCTTGGTCATTCAGCTGCTTTGTAGAGAGAAATGATGGCTGTTCACCGTTGGCAACAGCAGCAGGGAGCTCAAGCTCGAAAGTACCCGTCTGGACACCGTCTTCGGTAGAAAATAGAGGTACATCAGAGTTGCGGCTCCAGTCAGAGACAGCAACAGTTCTTCCATCTTGGGCACTGACGAAGACATTGAGCCTATCGCGCAGAAGTTCAGTAGCAACAAGAGGATTCAACAATGCGTTAGTCTGATGGATGAAGAGGTTTCAGGGCCGGCGCAGAAGATACTTACCAGTTGTTAACCATCTCGATCTCCAGACTCCAGACAAGCTCCAGAGCTCCCTCAGATGTCTGATAGTACTTTAGATTAGCATTCACTTCCTGACCAAGCGCGAAGCTGGCGCCGGTGATGGTCCACTGCACGGGAACATCATTCACAACCTTCGACCCTGGAGTCGCTTTGAGCTCAGGCTTAGAAACGGGTAGATTGGAAGACCTTGCGAAGCTCTCCAGAGCGGAAACAGCAGAGATCTTCGGGCGCCCACCAGCAGTTTGAATTGTTGCGTGATGTGCTGCCACAGTGCTGGCGTAGGTAAGGACCTTATTGTTCTTGTCTACGGTCACCTTCACGCCGCCATTCTCCACATCGAGGCCATCCTTAGTCTGGACCATGTACATATGATAGAGGCCGTTGTGCTCATCGCGAAATTCCCTAAGCACTTGTACCTCAGGCGTTGCGGATTCGGTAGTGGAGCTCTCAGATAGTTTTTGCTTGGCAAAGTTAAGTGCGGTCTCGGCCTGGGTGGCACCTGTTCCAGCAATATCAAGACCAGTAGTAAAGTCAGCATGGGGCTGCCAGTAGGAAGGGGCAGTGACAGTCACTTTGCTCGTCGACGGGTCCACAGCTAATGATGAAGACGGGAATGTAGCGCCCAGCATCATCAAAGCTCCAATGATGCTAACGGCGCATCTCCGCCGCTGCTGTCGGGATGAAGACTTACGAGCCATTGCAGAGAGAATGAGAGTTCGGGCGGTTGTCGCCGAGTGGACTTGGAAGTCACTGTTGAAAATGAAGAATGACAAGCTACTGCCAGGCCTTCATCCCAATGAAGCACCAGTCGGCCTTCAAATCTGATCTCTCCTTCAATAGGGAACTGAAGACGGACAGCAAAGAAGTTAGGCCAAGAGACCTTTTCATTCTATTTTCCGGTTCACTCTATACGGCTGCATGGGACCATGAATTTTGAAGGCGATAGCCCAGCAGCGAGAAAATAGAAGACGGCGCTCGGAATAACTCTCTGAAGATAGATGATGATGGTGATGAGAACAAGGCATGGAGAACGAACTGAGAATGAGCGCATAGCTTCGCTGGATAACTCCAGGACAAGACAATGGCGACATCTCCGAGAAGGTGGTCAAACAGAGCCTTGATAAAGAAACGAAGAGAGGAGAAGGGAAGGGGGAGCAAGTTCGCGTCATGGCGCCTTCCCTAGATCTATGCCGTCTTTGTTTATCGTCTGCACAAAGGAACAGGGAAGAAGATGTGAACCTTCGGTCATATCTTCACTATTATTAGCAACAGAGTAGGAGAAGGAGTTTGGAAGACTTCAGCGGTAGGATAGGACGGCTTTGGTCATACCACCAATGTAGAAGGAAGGACGTAAAGAAGAAAGAATGGGAAGGGAAAGAGCGTCTTCTTCTATCTCGTATGCGCGTCTGTCAACAATGTCTGAAGATCCAGATCAGAAGAATAAACGGAGATCTGAGACCACAGACTGGCGTGGAGGAGACAATCCCGTTGGTGCTTACACGACCAACTTGAAGCAAGAGATGGAGCGAAGTAGGAGCAGATGATGCTCAAAAAGAGAGCGCATCGGCTGGCTTAAAGGAGGAAAGGTTGAGCTCATATCTTCAGCCAAGTGGATGCGGCGTAGGATCAGGGTTGGAATGTCAGCTTGGTATGTGTCGCAAAAGAGACGGAAGAAGTGCGTGAGCAGCAGGGGCGGAAGAAGAAGAAAGAAAAGGACACACACGATGGATGAGGAATGTGACCTCGAGGACAGCACGCGGCCAGGTCAGCCGCACCAACGACAACAAAGGACAAAGGACTGCTGCACTCTTGATAGACTTTTTATTCTGTCCGAACCAAAGGCGATCTTCAAACTCACGCTGTAGACAGCCCACACTCCTGCGGCAGGCACACTACCAGCAGCAGAGATGACAGGAGCAGGAGAAGGAGAGAAAGACAGGGAGAGAGACGGAGCGCGAAGTTCTTATCGCTTCTTGGATGTGAGAAGTGCACTTGTCTCCTCTGTCCTGAGAGCTCTGAGAGGATGCGGAGGGGCCACCTGGGGGGGCGCACGAGGAGGCAGGATGCTCAAGAAAAAAACGGTCGATGAGTCCTGGTACAGCTGTACCGAATTTATTCATGTGCTACTACTAAATTCGTTAGTCTCTCTCCGTCTATCCAAACCTATTTCGGTGTGGGGAGACTATGGCATTCAGACTTAGCCTAGAGGGCTTGACTTTTAGCCCCTCTATCTCCCCTTGTTTTCCGTTTCCCTCTATTCTCGGTCAAAGTTGTTAGTTTTGTTGAAGGGCCAAAATTGGGATGGAAGGATAACAAAAGGGAAGGGGGAGGGTAGGACGGGTAATTATTCCTATACGCCGATATGGCTCCTTCATGAGATGAGGAAACCCTCAATACCTCATTGTTTTATTCCTTCTATTATGATTATTACAGGGATTACCTATCTGGGTCTTCACACCGGTGTTAACATATAGCCCAATGACTCACAGAAGAGAAGAGAGGAGGAGAGCAGGAGGAGCGGTAGACATTGGCGATCACGCGGTCATTGCGGCGCCGCAACCTCGCTCTCCAGCGCCATAGTTAATACTCCGTAGGTCGCAAGCACGGAGGAGAGCAAGAGATGGAGACGCAGGGCAAACCATCTCGTGATGATGACTCAGTCCATGCGGGCAGACGGAGGATTGGACACAATGGTTTGCCTGTCAGGTAGGCCTAGAAGCATAAGCCATAGGAGGTAATCCTGAAGCGCCTCATCAACAACAAATGTAGCCTCGTAGTTCATTAGCAGGAACAGCGCTACTAGCCAGTCAGAGAGGTCATCAAGAGGTTGCCTATCATCAAGGCACAATTGACAGATTGATTATGCTTGAAACGGATGGATAAAAAGGAGAATATTATTGATCAGAACTTCCCACAAGTCCTTCTCATCAGCCAAAGAAGAGAGAAGATCATAGAAGATCTCTGAAGATCGGAAAGTGAATAAACAGCTGGTCTGTCCTATCATTATGGCGCGCCGCCTGCCTTTGTCCCTAAGATGATATAATCGCGTCTCTCACCACCCTTTCTCTTCTATCAGCAGTACTGTCGACTCCTCCGTCTTCAACCCTCCTTACCCAGCTCTTCTCCCCTTCTTGCTCCGTGAACGTTGAACTTTTCTCTAACTAACGCTT
>FLMG01003566.1:7144-17838 GCA_900088475.1 Hyphochytrium catenoides
CGTCTCCACGCAGGCAGAGCAGGTTATCCCTTCCAGCGCCAACTCCACGATCTCTCTCTTCTTCTTCGCGCTATTAGTAGCTTCTTGTTTCTTCTCTACGGCGGCCCTTGTCTCTTCTTTTCTCTCTCCGCTTTCCTTCCTGGCTCTTGGTGTCGCCACCTGAAGAAAGGCGCCCACTTCAGAGTCTTCGTTTGGCTCTTCCATAGCCTCCAACGCGGGAAGTGAGAGCGTGGGCAGTCGGGATGAAAGGAGAGAAGGATGAGGGGAAGGAGAGAGAAGAGAAGAGGTACGGTTATTCTCCTTCTCCTTGTTAGGCTCTTCCCCAGTCTCTGGTGGCGGCGGCGGCCTCTCTTTCTCTGTCTCTCTCTGCTCTCGCTCTTCAACAACCTCCTTAGGAGGAGGAGAGAGAGAAGAAGAGACAAACCTCTCCTTCTCCTTGATGAGCTCTCCCTCACTCAGCATCTCTTTCTCTCTCTCTCTCTTCTCTCTCTCTCCCTCCCCTCCATCCTCATCACCCGCTTTCCTCTCCTCTAACGTCCCTCCCAAGGGGAGAGGAGCCAGAGAAGAAGACGACGACGCAGAGAAAGGAGAAGAAGAAAGAAGAGAACCTCCTCTTCTCTCTTCTTCCTCGTCCTTCAACAACGGCTTCAGCTTAAAGTTTTGCTTCAAAGCGCAGGGTCCTCCCGCCTGGATGGCGTGCTGCAGAGCCAGCAGATTGGCTGCCTGATGACAGGCAACCGTCAAGGTGACTAAGGAATGATAGGCGTCCACCATGCAGTGCAGCACAGCGGGAGCGGTAGAGAGAACTGTCTTCACTTTCTCAGCGCAGAGAGACGCAATGATTCCTTCTACTGCAAACTGCACTCTCTCTTCTCCCTCGCCTCCTCTCTCTCCTCTTCTTTCCATTCTCTCCTCTTCTCTTTCCCATCTTCCTCCAGAAGAGGACGAGAGGGAAGAAGAAGGAGAGGAGGAGAGAGGAGGAGAGAGGGAAGAGAAGGAAGAAGAAGGAGAGAGAGGAAAAGCTTCAAAGCCCACGCTTCTCACAGCGAAGACAAGCGCTTCTTCTCTTGCAGATCCGCTGACGATGGCAAGGCGTCTCTCAAAGTCTACGCGCACGTCCAGGACGCCAGGGACCTCAGAGAGAGCAGAGTGGACAACGCGGGCGCAATATTTGCGACAGACCATGCTGGGAACAGAGAGAAAAGCGTTGGGGAGAGAAGAAGAAGAAGAGAGAGAGTTAAGGTTCTCTCTTCCCTCTTCTCTTAGCCTCAAACTGCTGCTGGGGCTGCAGGAGGCAGCTCCTCCTCCTCCTCTCAGTGTCCCTGGTGGAGGACCCCAGCAGTGGGATGAAGGGCTGCTCGGTATGCCTAGCGTTGATGCCATGTCTCTCTTTCTCTCTCTCTTTCTCTCTCTTTCTCTCTCTTTCTCCCTCTTTCTCTCTCTCTCTCTCAGCTTTCTAATCTTCAGTCTTGGCTTGGTGCTGCAGGATCAGCAGCTGGAAGTTTGAATAATGAGCTCCCTCTGGCGGCAGGAGATCTGAGTCTTCGGTAAGAAGAAAATGCAGCGACCAGTGGCGTCTCTCTCTTCTTTCTCTCTGAGCTCTCTCTCTCTCTCCTCCTTCTCTCCAGCCCTCTCTCCTCCCCCCTTCCTTATTAGGAGTTGATCTGGTTATCTTGAGGTTTACGGCATCTTTTTCTTCCATGTTGTTCCCCTTCTTTTTTCTTCCTCTCTCTTTCCTGTTCGCCATTCTCTCTCTCTCTCTCTCTCTCTCTCTCTCTCTCTCTCTCTCTCTCTCTTCTCAGTCCTCTCTTTCTGTCCTTCGTCCAACTTGACTCTCTCTCCTTCTCCCTCCCAAGCAGACAACTTTCTAAAGGAGGCAACGAGAGGCCAAAGATCAGAATCAAAGAGCGGAAAATGATCTTTCTTTTCCCCCTCTTCGTCTCTCCTCTGCTTTTCTCTATCTCTCTGTCTGTGTCTGCCCTTTGTCTTCCTGTCTCTCTTCCTCGTTCTCTCTCGCACTTTTTCCCCCTTCTATTCTGTTCTACTCTCTCTGTCTCTCTCTGTCTCTCTGTCTCTCTTTCTCTCTCTCTTTCTCTCCCTTTCTCTCTCTCTTTCTCTCCCTTTCTCTCTCTTTCTCTCTCTCTCTCTCTTCTCTCTCTTCATTGTCCCCCCCACACCTTTTCCAGTTCGTAAGAGAACAACTAAACTTCACCCCTCCTAATAGACATTTTGACCTTTACAACTTTCATCCTCATAGGTTTGTAGACCTCAAAAGCGCCAAAAGGGGGCTTAAATGCTGGAATGAATTAACGTATAAATTCTTGATCTAAAAAATATCGGAGCATTATAATTCAAATAAAGCATACTCTATCAGTGATAACCGGAGGGTGGGTGGGCCTCGAGTGCCCAGCCAATATGGCACGTGTGCCTCTTGACAAGCTCAGCGGGCCACCCAGGCCAAAGTCCTCCCTTGACGTGCGTTTCTCTCTCTCTTTTATCTCTCTTTCTCTCTCTCTCTCTTTGTCTCTCTCTCTTGCTCTCTCGTTCTTTCTCTCTCTCTTGCTCTCTCTCTCGCTCTCTCTCTTGCTCTCTCTCTCTTGCTCTCTCTCTCTTGCTCTCTCTCTCTTGCTCTCTCTCTCTTGCTCTCTCTCTCTTGCTCTCTCTCTCTTCCTCTCTCTTCCTCTCTCTTTCTCTCTTTCTCACGCGTTTGTGCTGCTGTCTTGGGCTGGTTTTATTCATCACCCAGGCCCATGATCCTACCTCCACTACCTCAATGAGCAATGGAGACGGTTGGCGGTGGTCCAAGTCTCTCTCTCTCTCTTTTCTCTCTCTATCTGTCTCTCTCTCTGTCTCTCTCTCTCCGTCTCTCTTATCTGAAGAGAAGAGATGCTTCTCTCTTCCTTCTTGTTGGACCGGCAACCAGAAAAGAAAGGATGCAGCAGTACTCGTGGACGTAGAGTAGCAGCCGTAGGAGCGCGCTTGTCGCACACCCCATCCTCCGTGCCTCAGTTCTTCTGGAAACAATCGCGTCATGTTTCCCCTCTCTCTCTCTCTCCTCTCTCTCTCTCTCCTCTCTCTCTTTCTCTCTCTCGTTATCTCTCTCTTATTTTCTAGCCAATCATCCCACGCCATCTCTTCTGATCATCAGAAAAGATGAAGAGACATGGTCAAATGGCTGTCGCATGCTTTCTCTTCCTTTCTTTCGTCTTTTCCTCGCAGCTCCAACGGCTTGCTTCTTCTTTCCTCTTCCCTGTGGTGGCCTTTCTTTCTCTTCCAGACCATTCTCTTCTCTTCCTGCCTGCCTTCTCTCCTCTTTCTTTTCAGTCTCTTCTCTTATATTATTCATCCTGTCCTGCTCTACGAGAGTAGGGTTTCTTCCGCTGTCTTTCTTCTGCGACTTTCTCTCCTTTTTGCGCTGCTGCTTTTTGCTTGACCTCTTCTCTCCTCGTCAGTTCTTCTCTGCACCACCTCCCTTTTACTTCTCTTCTGCCTCTCCACCTTCCCTCTGTTCTCCCATCGTCTTGTTGTAAAAATCTTCTCTTCGCCTTCTGGAGGATCTGGAGGAGTCTCTCTCTCTGTCTCTCTCTCTCTGTTTCTCCCTCTCCTCTCTCTCTCTCTCTCTCTCAGCAGTCTCTCTCTCTCTCTATTTCTCTCAATCTCTGTCGGTCTCTCTCGTCGGCGGTCTCTCAACTCTCTCACTCTCTCACTTTGTCTCTCTCTCTCTCTCTCTCTCTCTCTCTCTCTCTCTCTTTCTTTCTTTCTTTTCCCTCCTCTTGAGAAGCGAAAGAAGGTTCAATCCTCAGCCATAATAAAGAGCGACAATATCTTGTAAGAAACAGAGTGGCACTAGATAGGACAAGGCTGTTCTTTCACTGCGCGTAGAACCCTGAATAGTGGCAGAGCGCCGAGAAGAAGAGATCCGTATAGATATGTAACTCTTTCAATCAACTCTAGGAAGTACAATCGCTGGAGACGGACAGAGAGACAGAGTGGGCAGCGAGACATGCATACTCGCTTGCTTGTGAATGGTGGATGAAGAGACAGAGTGGCATCAAGAGATGGGCTCCCTTCTTCTCCTGCTGCTACGCTGGACTGCTCGTGCTGTCAATGCTGCTGTCGATCGTCGCCGCGTTCTCCACCATTCTCACTCGGCTCTTGATCAGCACACAGTCCTGACGGTGCTTATATCCACTATAGATAAGCTTAGCAATCAAGACCAAGATTGTCATCCCTCGATTGAGACAGAACTCACTCAGAGAGATGCTCCATTGAGAGGACGAAGAAGAAGAAGAAGAGCTTTGAGCGTCTCCTCCTCGGCCTGTCAACATCGTCTCTTCTCTTCCCTTCAGCTGCTTTTCCTCGAGACGGCCCGTTGATAAGTCAAACTGATAGAGGCGAGTCGTTCCGCCTATTCCTAGGTATAAGCCACCGAGAACTAGAGCGTAGAGCGTGAAGTTGAAGAGCAAAGACGGCCAGAGTGTCTTCCTTGCTTCCAGGGCAAAGCTGTCATAGAAGAGAAAGATGACGCAGAAGCCGAAGAAGAAGGCCAAGAGACAGAGGAGACGAGACGGCCGGCAGTCAAAGAGAATCCACATCGCACATTGACAGAGAAAGTGCTCCACCATGAGGAAGTTAGTCTCAAAGAGACGAAGGCAGCAGAGGACGATGTGCACGTTCATCACCGCAAGAAAGGGCAAGGCGAGCAGGGCAAATGCCAGGACAAGGACGACAGAGAGAGAGACTTCCCAATGCAGGGCCAAGCTTGGACCAAAGAGAAGGGTAAAGATGCACATCCACGCGATAGTGTTGCTTGTCCATAGAAGAGGAAGCTCCCAGCCTTTCACTTTGGACCAGAGCTTCGTAGCGCGCCTTCCAAGAAGGAGCTGCATCATCGTCTGTTGACTCTGCGGCATTGTTAGCGGGACAAAGGGAAAGACAGCCAGGAGTGCCTTTCTGGGCTCTGTCAATGAAGATCTGCTAAAGACGTCAGCGACACTCGGGCTGCTGCTGCTCTGCCCAGCCTTTCTCTCTCCTCCTGGTTGTTGTCCAGAAGAAGAAGAGAGAAGAGAGAGACGGCCTGCGCCGCTTAAGAGAGAGGTGGATGGCATCTCCTGAAGGATCTTCTCTATCTCTGCCGCTAACAGGAGAAGGTCTCTCCTGCAGTGCGCCCTGAGGGACGGGCGCGTCTGCAGGTAGGCCATCAGAGGCTTACAGAGATGACTCGTGGTTGACAGCCGCTGCTGTTGCGAAGAGGACTGCATTTTCCTCAGTCTCTCCACTTCTCTTCTCTCTCCCCTACTCTCTCTCGCTCTCTCTTTGTATCTGTTTTTGTCTCTCTCTCCTTCCTCTCTTTTTCTCTCTCTCTCTCTCTCTCTCACAAACTCTATGAACTGTTCTTTATCCTATCTGTGTGTCGTCCGTGCTTTCCGTTATGCAGGAGAAGAGAGAGGGACGGTGATGTCAGCGAGTTTAGTTCTCTTCCTTCTCCTCTCTTTCTCTTTCTCTTCTCTCGATCTCTACTTCTCATAAGAAGCAAGATGTCGGGCCAAACAGTGATGCTCCTCCCGATGATCAAAAGAAGCGAAGACAAACAGAAAGAGTCCCTCGAAAGATAATATCTATCTATCTATCAACAGGGTAAACTGCTATCAACTACACCTCACTCTGTCTTGCCAATGTTATTAGGAGAGAGAAGAAGAGCGACATCAGCCAAGAACAAGAGAGTCAGCTACTTTCTCTCCTCAATATGGTGGTGATGAGGAGCCAGGCATGCTCTCTCGCCGAAGAGAGCCGGCCACTCTTTCTCCTCTGCCCTCTTTACGCTCTCCTCTACCCTCACCACGCTCTTCTTTCTTGTTCTCTCTCTCTCTCCCTTCTTTCTTGTCCCTGGTCACTCTTCCTCTCGATACTCACTTCTCCCGACTCTCTTCTTCTTCTTCTCTCTCTCTCTCTCTTTCCTTCCTGCTACTCTCATACTCTCTTCATTGTGGCCTCCCGCTCCCACCGGAGGTTCTTACCACTGTGACGTCGCAAGCCATCTTATAAGATATGAGAAACAGCCCTTAAGAACGCCAAGAAGCGAAGAGAAGACGCAGGAGAGAGAGAGAGAGAGAGACAAACGGAAATGGTGAGCATCTCTCTCCTTCTTCCCCTCCTTGCTGCTGACACTGATCATCAAGTCATGGGGGGATAACCTCTTATCCCCTGGGTGGGGCGAGGATGGCACCCGTTAGGGAGGAAGGACAACAGGTGGAGGGTTGCCTGGGGGCCCCAGGGGGAGGAGCGGTGTCGAGGGAGGGGAGAGGCGCGGGCCATCAAGGGGGAAGGTGTTCAGAATAATGAGGCAGGGCGGGGAAGGGACAGCGGGCAGATCTCATTATTATCGGCCTTTTATTATAGAAAATGTTAAGGGACTATGCTTTGGAGGAAAGGTGGAGAGACGGGCCGGGCCATCATCAAGTGTAACGACCACAGCGATATCCAGAATAAAGCCCATTCAGATTCTATGTGATGACTATATTTTCTTTCCTGGTGAGAATCTTCCCGTCGGGCTGTCTCTCTCTCTCTCTCTCTCTCTCTCTCTCTCTCTCTCTCTCTCTCTCTCCCATCTATCCTTTCCGCTTTGTATGCTGTCTCCCTCGGTTGGTTGTCTCTCTTTTTTGCGGTCTCCCTCTCTCCTCTCTAGTGTCTCATTGCGTTTCTTTCGCTTGTCTCTTATTTGTATCAAAAACCTTCTCTCGCTTCCCCCCTCTTTCTCTCTCCTGCTGTCTCTTTCTGTTGCTGTCTCTTCTCTCTTTGTTGTCTCTTCTCTTCTGCCTGTGCACTATGTCTCCTCTCGTCCTATTCAGTGCGAACCATCATCACCAGTGAGGTCCCTCGATGGTCCCATCGGTCGGTCGGGGAGCTCTCCCCTCTGTTGCTGCTTTCTCCTTTCTCTCTCTCTTCAGAAGAGGTCTCTTTCTTCTTCTTATTCCCTCTTTCCGTGTTGTGTCTCTTTGACAAGTACGCTATCGTGCTTCTCTCTCTCTGTGTCTCTCTCCTCACCCCCTCTTTCCCCCCACCTCTCTTTCTGTCTCTCTCTCTCTCTCTCTTTCTCTTTCTCTCTTTCCTTTCTCTTTCTCTCTTTTCTTTGTCTCTCTCCCATTCTCTCTCTCTCTGTCTCTCTCTTTCTTTCCCCCCAACTCTCTGGCACACATCGCTTCTCAATCATCATGGTTTAGGCTTGTCTATCTGCTGCTTGTCTTTTCGCCTTTCTCTCTTCTTCAGCAACCCGAAAGGCAGTGCTCGCTCATCCTTCTTTTCTATATCCTCCTTACTCTCTGTCTCTCTCTCTCTCTCCGTCTCTCTCTCTCTCTCCTCTCCGTCTGTCTCTCTCTCTTTCTCTCTCCCTATCTAGTTAGTTATGCTCGTTTCTTTCTTCTTCTTGGCAAGATCTCCTCGTAGTCTCAAGTTTCTTCCTTCTCTTTCTTTTTCTTCCTCTATTTCTTGTCAGAGTTTCTGTGGAAGGCCACTCTGGCAGGGGCTAATTTGTAGACAGAAAGCAAAGCGAGAGAGAGAATGTGAGAGAAGAGAGAGAAAGCGAGAGAGAGAAGAGAAAGAGAGAGCGAGAGAGGACGGCAGCAGAGAGAAAAAGAAGAGGATGATCTGGAGAGAAGCCCATTTAAAGAGATATCTCTTCAAAGTAGTCTAAAAAGTATAAGCGAGCCTTTGGAAAGAGGAGTGATATACCTCTTTCTTCTGCCTATTCTTGTTCGTGCTCTCTCTCTCTTTCTTTCTCTTTCTCTCACTCTCTCTGATTCTGTTTCTTCTCTTTCTTTTTTTCCTTTTCTCCCCAACCTTGTGACCAGCTATTATTGCCGTCTTCAACTCTCACACTTCCAAGATCCTTAGCAGCAGTCAGCAAGGAAGGAGAAAGGAACGACAGAGAGAAAGAGAAAACAGAAGGAAAGAGAGAAAGTCAACGAGTCTCTCTCTCTTCTCCTGGGATCTCTATGTCTGGATGCTGTGCCACGCAACGATTGAAAGGATCAAGGATCATCTTCAAAACCTCTTTCTCTGTCTCCTGCAGATTTTCTTCCAGGAGAGAGACCGAGAAGGCAGCTTCTTCTTCTCTTCTTTTTCTCTCTACTGCTGCTGCTTGTCTCTCCCCTTCTCCCGCCTCAATAGCAGGAGAAGAGAGAGAGGCATTCGAGGGAGAAGAAGAGAGAGAAGAGAGAGAGGAAAGACTGCGGATCTGCGCCTCTAGCGCCATTCTTAGCTCCATGCTAACGTTTATCTGGTTCAAGCTGGAAGTCTCTAAGAAGCCAACGCGGATCTCTTCCAGTTTCTGCAGCCTTTCCGAGAGAGAGAGAGAGAGAGAGAGACGATACTGCTGGATTGCTTCTATGTAGAGAATGTTTTCCACGGCAAACTCTTTGATGAGATAATCGCGGAAGAGACTCTTCACGTGCTCAGACTCTAAGACTTTCTTCAGCACTGCGATGCTTTTCACTTTCTTCTGAGGCTTCTTTGCCGCGCTGGTGGGAGAGAGAGAGGATGCTCCAGCAACAGGAGAGACACTGACCCTCAATTTCTTCTTCTGGATACTAAAGACAGAAGAAGATGAACGTGGAGAAGAGAGAGAAGAAGAAGAGTTTCTCTCTCCTCTTCCTCCTCCTCCTCCTCCTGCTGCTGCGGAAGAGCTGTTGTTGCTGTTAATGCTTTGAGATCTCTCTCTCTTTCTTGACAACTTCCACGGGACAAAGCCCAAGGCATAGGCAAAATAGGCGTAAGAGATGAACCAGCTAATGACTTCAATGCTTCTGAGCCAGGGGAGAGACGCAGGAGAGAGATAATACGGGCTGATGAAGGTGTTGAAGCCTCTTGCAGGGACAGATGTTAGGGCAAACACCACGGCTACCCGGGCAAATCCGCTGGTGATCTTGAACTCTTCCTGGATGTGCCGCAGCCCCACGCCGATGACGATGACGAAAGACGCGAAAGCAATGGGAAGGCCTATGAAGATTATACGCTACGCATGATAGGGGGAGAGGGAGGGGGAGAGAGAGAGAGAAGAGGGAGAGAAAGAGAGAGAGAGAGAGAGAGAGAGCGAGTGAGAAGGGAAGGGAGAGAGAGATAGACAGAGTGTATTCAAGAGCGAAAGGGTAGAGAAATAGAGGAGAAGAGAGGGAGAGGAGAAAGAGAAGAGAGAAAGAGATGTTAGAGAGAGAAGACATGTTCAGCTGAGATAAGATATACCCGGCTTTGTATGGAGAGACACAGAGAGAGAGAGAGAGAGAGAGAAAGATAAGTAGATACATAGACCGATGGAAAGAGAGAGAGAGTAAGATAGAGAGAAAGAGAGAGGCAAAATGCACCGACAATGGCAAACAGGAGGAAGAGTGTAAACTCCCCAAAACTGAACGATCCTCTACCCATCTCTTCCCCTAGCCCCTCACACTGCTTTCCCATCACTCCTTTCTTTCTTTCCTCTCTCTCTTTCTCTTTCTTTCTTATAGGAACTGACCAATCTTCTCCTTTGTCTTACCGTCACAAGCCATCCATACGCACACTGCTCTCTCCCTTCCCTCGGTGACAGGAGATAATCCGCGGCCATAAGAGAGAGAACAGGCACAACCAGAAGAAAAGAGAGAGAGAGAGAGAGCCCCATCAGCCAACGTGGGCGAAGGACTGTCTTCAGATAAAGTTCTCCCAGGAAATAGTCTCCTGGCGCCGCTCTCTTCGCCCTAAAGAGCTGCACATAGTAGCAGCACTGCACGTACCAGATGAGCATCACCGTGGAAGAGTACCAGGGGAGATATCCAAGCACAGGGTAATAGAAGGACATCATTGCGAGACAGAGCGGGTTATAAAAGACAGAGTCAGCCGTGGCGGCGATCATAGAGAAAGGCGCGCCTCCTATCGCCGTGGCTTGCAGCCAAAAAGGCGCGACATTGAGAGGAAAGCAGTCTTTTCTCTTCCACATGAGAAAGAGAAGAGGCGCAGTGCTGAGAAAGAAGAGAACGTGGCAAGAGATGCCGAGAGGAGAGGAAGACGCACGGATATCGATAGCAGAAGAAGAGAGAGACTGCTCTTCTCTTTCCGTCATTGTTGAGAATATGTAAGAAGTAGGAGAGAGAGAGAGAGAGAGAGAGAGAGAGAGAGAAAAAGAGAGAGAAATGTCTATCTCCTCCGGGTCACATCGACAGTAGTGCTCTTGTTAGGCAAACGTAGAAGAGCCGAAAGGAAAGAGAGAGGAAGATGGAAAAGAAAGAGTTGAAAAAGAGAAGAGAGAGAGAGAAAGAGAGAGAAAGAGAGAGATATGAGAGCTGAGAATGAACAAGACGTAACAGACGAAAGATGAGATGGAATATGGAGAGGATAAAAGTTGGCTTCTTCTTCTCCCTGATGGTAGCTTTCTACTGAGGAAGAAGATTGCTCCCGCTAAGAAAATGTTGGCAGGTTCTTTGCAATTTGGATGACGGTACCAGCAGACAATAGGTTCTCTCTCTCTGTCGCTCTCTCTCTTCTCTCTTTATCACTCGTCCTTTCTCCTTCAATATCTTCAGATCTTGCCTTTGGTCACTGTTGACCTCCAAGAAAGAGACAGTTAGACGGTGCGCGGTCTTCTTCTTCAGTTAGTTCTCTCCTCTTCCCTCCTCTCTCTTGCGGCCACTCTTCCTCTCTCTCTCTCTCTCTCTCTCTCTCTCTCTCTC